>JAQIUQ010007231.1:486760-724260 GCA_030378365.1 Hybognathus amarus | reverse complement strand
TCACTATTCTAGTTTTTAAAGCGGGGTTAGTACCTTGTTTAACCCCGGGTTATGACAAACTGCATGTTTAATGTAAACAGTAGCATGTTTCAGCATTTGAGAGGAAAAAAAAGTCAAAATTGTGACAAAAAAATGCAACTGAAGAAGAGACCGAAGATCCGGATCTGAATCCGAATGGATCCGATGATCCATTCCGGATTCTTTCAGTACAGTCGGCAAAATATACTGAGGATGTGTATAGCTAGAGCAGTTTATGAATACCCAAGATGAATAGTTAATTATGAGCAATTTACTACGTGAAGCAAAATAACCCATGATTCCTTTTACCCGGGTTAAGAATGACGCAAGGTGTGAACAGCCCCATTTTTACCCCGTTCACCTGTCGTGTCTTGCCTTAAAGAGACTGACCACTGATGAAAAAGTGCACTAACTCTGTGTCCCTTGATTCCAGGTAGACCTGGTGTTCCTGGGAATCCACGAGCTCCCTGTGTTTAGAGAGAGAGAGAGAGAGAGAGAGAGAGGCGAGAGAGGTATGAGGTGAATGGAAGTATTCAGACATCTCTTCTTTCTCTCTCTGGCCTAAGGCCACAGCTGCGTCTCACATCTGGGCAAAAGCTTGAGTCTCCGCATCTCTGCAGTTCTCACATGATCAAACACTTTAACGTGGGTTCAGTTTAAAACGGTTCACCTGAGGTCCGACAGGTCCACGTTCACCACCTTTCCCAGGTTTCCCAGGTTCGCCCTACAGGAGAAAAACGTCACAAATTCAGCTTTGAGTCGAACACTACAGCTTCTGGCGACAGCGAGCGCTTCTGTGCTCAAATGTCATCTTGTGGAGGAAAACTGCAACTACAAACCCAGCAGGACATGAAAGATTTGCATTCATGCTTCTACATCAAAGCTGCAGTGGGACACGGAGTCAACACACTCATTTTACACACTTATTTATATCTTTTGCGCTTTATGCAATGAGATTTAGCCAAAGCTATGGAAGCTCGTTTCCGCCACAGAAAAAAAAAAAAATGTATAAGATATTTGTGACTTTTTAATAAAGTCCAACTTCTAAGGAAATAAACACTTAAAAAAATGTAGATAAACTTTAAAGAAATTTTTCTCAGATTTGCGTGTTATGAAGTCTGAATTTTCAAGTTTACTTCTCAAAATTGCGACTTTACGCAATTCTGACTTTATAACACAATTGCGACTTTATATTACGCAATTCTGACTTTGACACAATTTCAAATTTATTTTACGCAATTCTGACTTTAACACAATTGCGACTTTAAATTTACGCAATTCTGACTATAACACGATTGCGAATTTATATCACGCAATTCTGACTTTATAACACAATTGTGAATTTATATATTACGCAATTCTGACTTTATAACATAATTGGAACTCCACAATTGCGACTTTATATTACGCAATTCTGACTTTATAACACAATTGCAACTTTAAATTACGCAATTCTGACTTTATAACACAATTGCGACTTCATTTTATGCAATTCTGACTTTATAACACAATTTCAAATTTATTTTACGCAATTCTGACTTTATAACACAATTGCGACTTTATATTACGCAATTCGGACTTAATAACACAATTGCAACTTTAAATTACACAATTCTGACTTTATAACACAATTGCAACTTTAAATTACGCAATTCTGACTTTATAACACAATTGCGACTTTATATTACGCAATTCTGACTTTATAACACAATTGCAACTTTAAATTTACGCAATTCTGACTTTATAACACAATTGCGACTTCATTTTATGCAATTCTGACTTTATAACACAATTTCAAATTTATTTTAAGCAATTCTGATTAATTTTGACTTTAATAACAATTGCTTTATATTACGTCAATTCCTGACTTTATAACACAATTGGAATTTTAAATTACGCAATCTGACTTTAGGAACAAATTGCCGATCATTTTATGTATTCTGACTTTATAAGATTTCAAATTTATCTTAAGAATTCCTGACTTTATAACACAATTGTAATTTATATTAACGCAATTCTGACTTAATAACACAATTGCGACTTCATTTTATGCAATTCTGACTTTATAACACAATTTCAAATTTATTTACGCAATTCTGACTTTATAACACAATTGCGACTTTATATTACGCAATTCTGACTTTATAACACAATTGCAACTTTAAATTACACAATTCTGACTTTATAACACAATTGCGACTTCATTTTATGCAATTCTGACTTTATAACACAATTTCAAATTTATTTTACGCAATTCTGACTTTATAACACAATTGGGACTTTATATTACGCAATTCTGACTTAATAACACAATTGTGACTTTAAATTACGCAATTCTGACTTTATAACACAATTGCAAATTCATATTACGCAATTCTGACTTTATAACACAATTGCGACTTTATATTACGCAATTCTGACTTTATAACACAATTGTGACTTTATATTACGCAATTCTGACTTTATAACTCAATTGCGACTTTATATTACGCAATACTGACTTTATAACACAATTGCGACTTTATATCACTCAATTGTGAGATAAAAAGTTGCAATTACCTTTATAATTTTTCATTCTGTGGAGAAAACAAGCTTTTCAAACAAAGCAGCTTAAAAATAATAAACAGGAAAATAGAAATGTCAATGATGAAAAAATAATCAGTTTAACAACTTCAATTTGGGCTGTAATAAAGCAGCTCTACAGAAAACAATAGTGTCATTATTCAGTTCAATTCTGTCAGTGCAGTTAAATATATAATATTACAGAATATTAACTGTCTTTTAAACCACATTTAATAGACATGTGCTGACGCAAGTGACATTAAGACACTTGTCTGTGTCTGTTGCATTCACACAGAGATCTTTAAGTGTGTCTGTGTGTGTGTGTGATGTGGGCAAGAGAAATGGAAGGAATGGAGTCTGAAGAGAAGAACAGCTGGAGTCAGCAATACTGAGAAAAACACCTTTGGGAAAGTTCACAGAACAATAATCGTTCGGTGGGTGATTTGATCCTGCCTCTTTACAGAACATATGAGGACGAATCATATAACACTGTGACCTCAGTTAATCATGAAGACGCCTCGAGAATACTTACATCATCTCCTGGTTTTCCTGGGGAACCAGAAGGGCCACGGGGACCCATTGGGCCCTGTCAGGAGAAAAGAAAAATGTTAATAATGTGAACGATTTCAGATATGAGTGAAAACACTGATTGTTAAGAACAATTTATTCAGTGCTTAATATGTGCTTTGTGCATCAAAAAAATGGTAGCACTTCTTGGTAGAATAAGGTCTTATTAGTTAATGCACTAACTAACAATGAGGAATCCATCTTTGTGAATGTTAGTAGGCTAAAAATAACTCCTGAAACGCCTCCATTCCTCATTATAATAATTCATACGCAGAATAAAGGGACGGGGCCTGATTGAGTCAGTTAATAGTGTGTTGAAACAGGCAGTTATGGTAAGGGGTGGGACATTTCCCAAACACACTCAAAGCGCTCGACCAATCACAACACACTGATCAAGCCGACCAATCAGAGCCCAGTGTGCTTTTCAGAAGGAGGGGCTTCATAAAGAGACAGGAAGTAAACAGAGCGTTACTGACAGACTGGGAAGAGAGGAGCCACAACAATGGAGAATATGAGGAAAATAATCAACATTCAAGCAGGAAAATCTGTTCTAGTAAAAAAAAGTTCATAAACGTTCAGCCAGCTCACTGACCGAAACTCAAGATCTAGGCTTTTGATTAGGACTATTACGGCTGAATGAAGTGACATTTGCACACTGGGAGTTTGACTGTAATCGTCAGTAATGAGGGATTTCTGTGGATACGTACAGATGATCCGGGCTCTCCGGGTTCTCCGTGGTTGCCTTGAAATCCTTGTGGACCCTGCAGCAAATAGAGACCGAATTCACATCACAGACTTTCAGTCCAGTCTCATGCCAGTAACAATATTTACATGATCAGTATGTGTACAGTGAGAAGAAAGTATTATTAGACTGCTGGAGTAAAAGCCTGAAACACAGGAGTGTGTTTACTATAGAGACATACTTTTTCCAAGAATATCACTTCGCTTTATGTGTAACCCTTTATATAAATGGTATAGTTATTAACAAGAAAACTTATTTCATTTAATATGAAATGAATATGAAAAATACATATTTTCCTATGTAGAAGAAAGATTAATTATCTGTTTCCATGATGGTAGGAAAAGGTTTTACATTGTTACAAAAAAACAAAAAAAAATCACAGCCAATAAGAAGAGCGTGTGGGCGGAGACTCACTGCAAGCGCACTGTACTCACAACCAAATGAACAAGTACATAATTATATTCATAAATATTACATCTTAACACGAATAAATACATACTGAGTGACTGAAACAATCTTTGTCATTGAACACACTTGTTTGTTCACCATTCAGCATTCTTGTCTCCATTCATTTATTTTCAATTATCCAGTATCGCATTCACTATGGCTATAATGGTCACACAAAATAATATTCAAACTCACAATAAAGTCTGTTAACATTAAATAAAGCACATAATCAGTTTCTAAGATTATCGTTGTCACAGTTGATGTGTTTTTGTTCCAAACGGGATGTCGCAGAAACAGAAACCGTTCGTAAAATTGAATTTTCACATATCAATGTCGCGGCTGGTTATGACAACAACTCTTAACATAGAAAAGATTCACGATGCATCTAATTAGCAGAGCGTTAATTAAAGAAAAGGCTCTATATAGAACCTTAAAGTGTTCCATCAGACACTTTATGAATATTTTCCCATCATTTTATGGATTTAGTTTTAATTGTAATGATATTAATTGAATTAAACAGCTCGCAAACATACTTTATCACAAAAAAATGTAAACAACCTATTAAACATTAAAGCATTATGCAGTCATTTAAGTCATTTCTTCTTATATACAGTAGAACCTTTTTTGCCATAAAGAGTTCTTTAACCACTTAACTGTCACCTGTGGGACGTATTTTTAATAATCGGTTGGTTTATTTTTAAATAGACCTTTGTTTTAAAATCGCAGAGAACATGAAAAATCATGAAAAATGGTAGATACCTCAGTTTGTTTTCATGCCAAAAGTTCTAAAGATAGCATCCATACAATTATTTTGGAAAAAAAGGACTGAAAAGTTTGAAATATCAAGAAAAAATAAAGCTGCAAGCAGCGATGGGCGGGCCCTCGCACCTGTAGCGCGTCGGGATGTGAGGCGGCCGCGTTACATATTCTGCAGCTGAGCCGGTGCGGCTGTGAATTTGCTAAGCAGCTTCGTTAAAGGTCACTTCCTGTTGCCAGCAGGTGGCGCTATGACTGTGGGTGAATGTCGTCATGTAGATTTGTTCAGGGCAGGACTCTTGTCAAATGTGTAAAATTTCACACAGATCTGGGCATTCACAGCCAAGTTACTACAACTTCCTGTTTCATGGCGAATCATTCGACGCCACGGACACGCCCATCGACGAAAACGCGCAGATAGCACAACTTTACATCATCAATGCCTTTAGAAGGCACAGCAGAAATGTGAAGTCGATCTGACTAAATCCCTAGGAGGAGTTCGTTAAAGTACGCAATGAGTAAATCATCCAAAAATGGCGGTAAAATTAGAAATGGCCGACTTCCTGTTGAGTTTAGGGCATCGCTCCAAGAGACTTTTCTGTGCGTCTGGACATGGTAGATGTACCACAGAAATTTCGTACATGTCGGTCAAGAATGCGGCGGGGGCTGCTTCATTAAAGGTCACTTCCTGTTGCCAGCAGGTGGCGCTATGACTGTGGGTGATTGTCAGCATGTAGATTTGTTCAGGGCGGGACTCTTGTCAAATGTGTAAAATTTCGTGCATATCTGGGCATTTACAGCCAAGTTACTACAACTTCCTGTTTCATGGCGAATCATCGACGCCACGGACACGCCCATCGACGAAAACGCGCAGATAGCACAACTTTACATCATCAATGCCTTTAGAAGGCACAGCAGAAATTTGAAGTTGATCCGACTAATCCCTAAGGAGTTCGTTAAAGTACGGAGTGTGTAAATCGTCCCAAAATGGCCGCCAAATTCAAAATGGCGGACTTCCTGTCGAGTTTAGGGTATGGTTTCTTGAGGTTTTTTTGTGCGTCTTGATATGATGCACGTCCCCACCAAATTTCGTGCATGTAGGTTGAACGTGGACGAGGGGCTAATTTTTTCCAATTTTCTAGGTGGCGCTAGCGAGCCATTTTGCCACGCCCATCCAGCGAAACCCACAAAATACGAAATGTTTCACCAGTCCTGACATGCGTGCCAAATTTGGTGAGTTTTTGAGCATGTTGCGGCTGCCAAAATGGCGCTTACTTTGCAGAAAAAAAAATGAAAAAAAAGAAAAAAAAAAAAAAAAAAAAAAAAAAAGAAATAAAATAATAACCCCAACAGTTTCAATAGGGCCTCGCACAGCTAGTGCTCGGGCCCTAATAATGGAGGCGCCCTTATATGGGCAGTAATGGAGTCTGATTGTGCCCTAGTGAAAAAGTTTGGTATTGCGCTCAAACAAAATCTTACTGAAAGCTAATTTTTTGAGATATCAACCTAAAATTTGAAACACAACTTGTTCAGATTTTTGGCTTTGATTTTTCTGCAGTTTTAGAGTAGCCCAGGTTTTGAAAATATATATATTATGTAAAATATAAATAATTAATATTTTTACATTGTACATTTCCATAAACTCAAACTTCTATAACTTTTTTTCTGTTTAACTTTCTTAATTTATTTCACTTCTACAAAAGTCTGCCAAATGTCTCCTTTAAAACAAGACCAATCATATGTCTATATTCCAAAGCATTCTTGAATTACAACCATTTAAGTTCGAAATGTGCATTTTCATGTCTATTAAAAAAAGGGGGGGGTGACAGTGAAGAGGTTAAAATAAAGTCAATCTTAGACCTTATTTTATCAGATTTAACAGAGAGGATGTCGACTACTTGCTAACCAGTATATGTGTGTGTTATTATTAACTTTAGGAAGCTTAGGATCATCTTACACATGCTGTTTTTGCTTCTCTTACAAAGGATGGAAATTCACATTCACATTTCATAACTTATTATCACATATATGTCACACGGATTGAGGAAATACACTCACAGGAGATCCGTTGGGGCCTGGTGGTCCTCGTGGACCCATCGGACCCTGAAGAACAAACAAAACAACAGAAACCATTAGTGCTTTCACAGGGATATAATGAGACACCGTGGGTTATCTCATAATGTCTTCATGGGAAACGTTCCCTCGGGACATCAGAGCGACTCGCTGAAGCAGAAACCCTGAGATTACACACACACACACACACATCAGCTTAAGCGCTTTGAACCCGTGTGACTTTACCAGCAATTAAATGTTTCAGAGCCACGACGGGTGCACTAAACCACCGCATGATCATTAAAAACAGGTCATAATTATAATGCTTTTGAACCTGACTGATTCTCCACATTAACCAGTGCTTCTGCATTTCTATAATATTTGTTGACTTTTATTGAAACAACTATTTGGATGCATGTTACTAACAAGGCGATAGGATGTTTAGGTATCATCTCCTGAACCCACATGTGCTGCCATGAGTTCGAGCTCCTGAATGCTCCTGAATGCTCCTGAATGCCTGCTAGTGTTTAAAGTGACGGATATATACGTGTGCGCAGTGGGAGTTTCCCAGAACTGTTAAAACGCTCTATGTGTTCCTGCACGTCACATAATTGAGCCTGTGAAGGAGCTTATGGAATCTTCTTATGTTAGTCGGGACACAAAAATATATACTTTCAGATGTTGGCATGCTGTCGGAAAATGAGGGTGCACTTTATTTTACAGTGTGTGTACTTGCCTAAGTGAGTACTGGGTAATATAAGGAAACACTTGGGTTAAGGTTAGGTTTAGGGGGAACACTTTACAAGAAGCCTCATTAACACTATTTAATGTATTAACTTAACAATGAGCAATACATTTGTTACCGTGTTTATTATTAATCTTTGATAATGTTAGTTCACAAAAATACAGCTGTTCATTGTTTGTTCATGTTAGTTCACAGTGCATTAACTAATGTTAAAGGAGTAGTTCACTTTTAAAAAACTTTTGCTGATAATTTACTCACTCCCATGTCATCCAAGATGTCCATGTCTAAAAGAAATTAAGGTTTTTGATGAAAACATTCCAGGATTTTCTCCATATAATGGACTTCATTGGGAACCAAACAGTTCAAGGTCCAAATGTATGGAAGCTTGTTCTCCGCCATAGAATGAAAAATATAAAAGGTAATTGCGACTTTTTATCTCACAATTCTGACTTTTTTTCTCACAATTGCGAGTTTACTTCTCGCAATTCTGACATTATTTTTCAGAAATTGCGAGATGGAAAGTCAGAAATGCGTGATATAAAGTCAGAATTGCGAAATATAAAGTCAGAATTGGGTGATATAAAGTCGCAATTGTGAGAAATAGTCAGAATTGCGAGATATAAAGTCAGAATTGCGAAGATATAAAGTCAGAATTACGAGATATAAAGTCAGAATTGCGAAAGATATAAAGTCAGGAATTGCGAGTTATAAAGTCAGAATTACGTGATATAAAGTCAGAATTGCGAAAATATAAAGTCAGAATTGGGTGATATAAAGTCGCAATTGTGAGAAGTAGTCAGAATTGCGAATATAAAGTCAGAATTACGAAGATATAAAGTCAGAATTACGAGATATAAAGTCAGAATTCCGAGATATAAAGTCAGAATTTGAGATATAAAGTCAGAATTGCATAATATAAGGTCAAATTGCGAGAATATAAAGTCAGAATTGAGAAATTTTAGCCTGTTAACGGTCAGTGTTTATTGCTGTTTTTAATATTTTAGTAATCATAAATTAGGTATCATTCGGAAGCTTAAACACTCACAAATTATCATTTTGAAATTGGACATTAGTTTAGCATGAAAACTTCCCTTTAATCCTTTTAGATCTCATTCATTTTTGTATAAACTTCAAAATCTTGAACACTTGGTTAGACACATTGGCTTTGATCTGAAAAATGTTCAGTTCAGCACATTTGCCTTACTGTAAGCTTAAACTTTTTTTAAAACTTTTTTGTAGTGCTTTTCTGCAATAATCTGCCGAGTGTCATCTTTAAAAAGAGATAAGCGTTAGGTCTATACTACAGCTATTTAAGATCAGATCCGTGCTCAGCAAAAGCGGTTCATGGGTTAATCGTGGCAGTTTTAATGACTTTAATGACCAGAAAATCACCAACTAATAGAAAAATATCTGCTCGCCAATGCACTGTGATTTATTCAGAGACTCTGAATAAACTCTAGAGAATCTCAGAATTGATTATTTAGCTTAACTTTTGAACTGCCACACACACACAACTCTTTAAACTAACGTGCAGTATAATGACTAGGGCAATCATGGGCTTTATTGCACAGGATATCCGCTGAGAAAGCAGGACTTTTGCCAGATGTTACACTTACACTGCACAGAAATGATTTTCTTCCTCAGTGTTTAAGTCCTGTTTTCCAGTACAAACATTCTTAAATCAAGATACATTTACCGGAGAAGCAAAATGACTGACGATATTAAGACTTCGTCAATAAAATAAAGTGACTTCATGCTTAAAATAAGAACAATATCTGTTAATTGGGTCATAAAAATAAACTTAACTCAAAGGGAAAACAAGATTATTTGTTTTTTTCAGTAAACAATATGTATATGTGCTGGAAAACAAGACAAAAAAGTAAGAAATCTTTTTTTTTTGCAGAGTAAATCTTTGATTATTGCATGTATTGTGTTTCTTTGTTCTTATTATTGAATAGCTTCAAAGCTATATTTAGTTATTATTTAATCATAATTTTTTTTAACTATGTACACTTTTTTATTGTCATTGTATAATTAACCTAATATAATTAAGATGTATAAATAAAATAAACATTTGAAGTCAGAAGTGTTCAATAGCATTTTTTGGTATTATGAATTGCTGCATTTCACTGGTTTTGGACACTTGTAAAACGCAATGAAAACCAGTGAAGATTCCCAGCTCTGGACAATACAGTTATAAATAGCACAGATCTCCACTACATGATGATGTGATGATAGCACCCACCATTGGTCCTTGCATCACTCCCATCTGAGCTCCTCCTGCTTTATCATCAAACCCACCAGCCATCTGAGAGGCGAAGTTCTGGAAAAGAGCAAAAAAAATAATAATAATTCGGCATCATCTAAATGTAAAACGTCAATGGGCTATATACACACATAAGTTCCGCATTTGACGCAAGGATGCTCTACAGTTTCCGGTTGGGGAGATTAAAGCGGAGGAAAACCGAGGAAAACGGTTTTCAAAATTTACTGTCCTTCCGTCTTTGAAACAAAACTTTCATACGTTTAGATTAGGGGTGTAACGGTTCACAAAATTCACGGTTCGGTTCGATTCGATTCGATACACTTGTGTCACGGTTTGGTTCGGTACGTTTCAAATACAGCAAAAAGAAATGGCAGAGAATTTTCCTTGATTTAATTTTTTTTAAATTATGTTTTTATTAAAACTAACATCATAAAGTATGATTTTTTTTACTTTGAGCAATGATGGAAGTACACTTGACTTTTCTTAGGAGCATATAAAACAAAACAGCTCCTTGGACAAAATGAAATGTAATATTGTAGTAGTTATAAACAAAGGTTTATTTTAGTTTAGATTAACATTTGAGGGAAGCAATTGTATTGATAATGTCAAAATACAACAGAAGACGTGATGTTACTTGAAAGCATTATAGCCTACTATTCCTGTCAAACTTACAGATAAGTTAGTAGTGTTACAGTAAATCCTTGGTGATGTTGCTGATCTGTGGACACTGGATAGTTCATTCATGGCACAATGTTTCTTCCTAGTATCCACGTCAGCGCTGTTTAATCCGTTAATTACGGAGAAATGTGAATGTTTCTCACTAGTTCTCGCAGCGATGTTATTACTTCAGTTGCGAATTCAAATGTTTTCTTTACTGGATTTCGCTGTGTAGTAACAGTGCTGATCAAGATCGTCTCGTTCGCTGCAATGGTCCAAACGGTCCAAACTGATAAATGGTCCGTCATCCAAACAACCACACAATAACGAATAGCTCAGGTTCGTCTCGCTTACATTATATTTGCCATTTGATGTTGTTGGACAATGTTGTGGTCACGCCAGCGTCTCTTACATTATGAACGCGCTTACCACGCGCATACATTTGAAGTAACGAAATGTTGGTCGGCAGGACAAATGAACCGAACGAAGCCGTTCAGTTCAAAAATGCGTACCGAAACCCGAACCGAAAGCCTTCGTACCGAACGGTTCAAATGCGAATGCGTGTATTGTTACACCCCTAACGTTAGTTTAGATGTAATTTTATATATAGTTATGTTTATTTAATATAATTTTAAAAAGAAGCATAAACAAAACGAGAGGTGTCTGTTTTATCTGTTTTTGTGACTAACGTTTCTTTAGTATAACCATGGAGTATAAAATTCAATATAAATTCTCAGTATTGCATTGGACTCTAAGATCGGCTGAAGTTATCGAGCATATAGAGCAAGTCCACATAAAAAAGCTCCAGTTCTTCTCTATATCAGTGTTTCTGTACTCCTGAAATGCCTCTATTGTAGTCTTGAGTTTCTTCCATGAACGAACACATCACAATTTTACTCATTATAATAATTCATATGCAGAATAAAGGGGCGGGGCCTGGTTGACTCAGTTACAAGTGTGAAACTGGAGGTTATGGTAAGGGGTGGGACATTTCCCAAACACACTCGAAGTGCTCGACCAATCACAACACACTGATCCAGCCAACCAATCAGAGCAGTGTGTTTTTCAGAAGGAGGGGCTTCATAGAGACAGGAAGTAAACAGAGCGTTACTGACAGACTGGGAAGAGAGGAGCCGCAACAATGGAGAATATGAGGAAAATAATCAACATTTAAGCAGGAAAACCTGTTCTAGTAAAAAATAACATGACCTCTTTAATATACATAATAAGAGAAATAGCAATGGGGTGTTTAGATCTGTAATCCACACAGTTTGTAAGGTTTTGCTGAAACTCCTCTTTCTGTTTCTTTATTTCGCTCTAAATCTGACAGCTAACGATCTCTCTTTCTTTTTCATTGCATTTTAGTCAGTTCAGTCTCATTTAGAGTATTTTAGGTCTTATATCAGATAAAATCATATGGAGACTGTAAAGCTACGGGGCACTTACTCCGCCGAGAGCCTGGGGGTCCGTTTAGTCCCGGTGGTCCCGGAGGGCCGGGGTTTCCAGGGGTTCCCGGCTCACCGTCTCTGCCACGAGGACCTGGGCTTCCCTAAGAGACGGTCAGTGTTTGTCATTCATCTGAGAGAAACACTGAACATCCAGTACCAACTGTGTGCTAAACAACAATAATGCGTTCACAGCCCATTAGCCGTCAAAATATCCTGTCAAATGTGTTATTTTTGGACTATAATAAAAAAGGTGATTTCAGGTCCACTTACACCATTTTTGCAAGAATGCAATTTATTTACAATTTAGAAGAAAAGAAAAATCGGTAACACTTTACAATATGGGTGCACTGATATGCATTAATTCATGCTTAACTAATGCACAGATAATCGTGAGTTAATGTATAACTAATGAAGAACTAAACCATTAATTAATGATTACTGCATCAGCAACTAATAAAGAGTCTATATGATTAATAGATTAAGTAATACATGAATTGCTATTAATTCACTGTGTCATTGTGTATTAATTCCTTAATAACATATTTTATTAACTAATAGTGTAAATTAATATGTTAATTACCACAATTAGTCATAACTATGCACTTCAACTTCCAGTTGTCTGCCTTAATTAATCATTAGCTAATGATTTCCAACAGGTATCATTATGTTATGACTTTACTTGTTGAGGCACATCATTATTAACTAGTCATTTAGTAATTGTAGTAATTTTCACATGAATTTGCATTAACAATTAATTAATTAATCATGTATTAATGCATATTAGTGTACCTGTCATATTATCTGGAAGTTGAAATACAAGGCTTTGGCTCATTCTGGTAATTAACATTATTAGTTAAAAAAATGAGTTATTATGGAATTAATCCACAATTACATATTTAATTAATAACAATTCATGTATGAACTAATACATTAACCTTACATACTCTTAATAAGTTCCTAATGTGGTAATCATTAATGAATAGCTTAGATAATCATAAGTAACACATTAATTCAGTATTATCTGTGCATTAGTAAGCATATGAATTAATGCTTATTAGTGCACACGTATTATAAAGTGTTACCGAAAAATCAAAACATTGATTAAAATTGACATAAATCCTGATTTACCAGCTCAAATTAAAGATGACTCTGTACACCGCTAAACAATGATGTTCCTCCTCAGTGTTTTTGTCTGGTTTTCCAGAACAAATATCTAAACTTTTTTTTAAATCAAGATACATTTACATTGATAGATGACGATATTAAGTCTTGTTTTCTTCTTAAATCTATGGTTAAAAAAATATTTCACTCACTTAACTCACTTTAATACTTTTTTAAGAAAACAAGATATTATTTTGCTTCTCAAGTATGTATCTTGATTCAAAAATGTTTAGATATTTCTCCTGCAAAACCAGACAAAAATATTGGGTAAGAAAATATTTTTTTGCGATCCTGAGACTTATTTGTGAAGATGTTCGTTTATTCTCTTATAAATGTCTTTTTGTCTGCGTGTACTAGCCTATTAAGTTTGTTTTTGTATGTTTCAATCACATGGGCTGTCAACAGAAAGTCAGACAGGAAGTGATGCGCACCTTCTCGCCCTTGTCACCTCTCTCTCCACGCGGTCCTTGTTCTCCTGGTGGTCCCTGTGTAGTAAAGGAGGGAAAGTTAACAAGCAACAAGCGAGACCAGAGAATCCCAAGAATGCCAGAAGTATTCCCACCATTCGGCCCGCTTGGTCCCCTCGGTCCCACAACCTGAGGGAACATCAACAGAAGGCCAGTTAATGACTGGGAGAGGCTTTACCATTTCAAACAAACAGCAGAAGAAGATAAAGATCCACACAGAACCTGGCAGACTTCATTAGTGCCATGATGACGGATCACTGCATCCGTTGTGTTTAACTGGACTAACGCTGCATGATTAAAGATGGCAATCTGGATCCAAACACCCACACAATCTTATTCCTAAATGTCAATGAATCAATGGCTCTATGTGTACTAAAGCTTTAAAAAGATTCAGAACTGTGTTCTGATCCAGAGAGAGCCGTTCTTATGTATAGATGTAAAACAGCTTCACAAACAATGTGTCTAACAGTCATTCAGATAATCATAGAAGAACTGCGATTTAAGTTTATAGTTCAGATATAAACACTGATGTCTACAGTAGCAAAGGAAATCACAAGTAAATCGCCTTTTAATGTTTAAATATTCAAATAATAATCATCGTTATACCAGTAGGTGGCGACAAATGATTGCTAAAAAATGTGTTTGTCATTGAATCTTTCATTAAAAAGATTCATCCAGTATGAAACTAGTGAAGGCTGCATCCGAGATCACATACTTCCCTAGCCAGAAAAACAGTATGTGACAAGAGAAGTATGCCGGAATTCAGCAGTACTCATAAAACAGCAGGAGAAAAGTCCCCGGAGGATCTATTACTAACTACTTACTATTACTAGCTTCTAAAGTGTGCATTTGATGAACACTTTACTATCCCATGAGGCCACAGGAGAGGGTTTATTAAAGGGATAGTTCACTTTGAAATTAATTGTTGATATGTTTTAGCTTACCTCAAGGACATCCAAGATGTAGGTGTCTTTGTTTCCACAGTATTTTCAATTTTGATATTTTTAGGTCAAACCGTTTTTGTCTGTCAGTCATATAATGGAGGTCTATGGTCACCACCTCAAAGAGCATGCACAGAGAAGTCCAAATTAAACATGATTTAATGACTCGTAAATGTAAGTACACATTGATGGTCTAAGACATGAAACGAGCGGTTTGTGTGAGAAAACAAACAGTATTTATATAGTTTTTACCTCTTGTAACCACAGCCACGTCCAGAGTGCGTTTCGATGTGCGTAAGTGTAATTTTTCGGTGTAATTTTCTCACACAAACCGCTCATTTTGTTTCTTAGGCCATCAATGTGTACTTACATTTATGAGTCATTAAATAATGTTTAATTTGCACTTCTCTGTGCATGCTCTTTGAGGTGGTGACCATAGACCTCCATTATATGACTGACAGATAAGAACAGTTTGACCTAAAAATATCAAAATTGAAAATACTCTGGAAACAAAAACACCTACATCTTGGATGCCCTTGAGGTAAGCTAAAACATACCAAAAATTAATTTCAAAGTGAACTATCCTATTATGACTGTGAAGCGACCTCTTTTTTACAGTCTATGGAAGCAACTCAACTGACGCTGGTAGGTCACATGATAATGACATCATGGCGTTATGTCTGTAATCATTCTACACACATTCATACTATAGATAGAACATGCTTTCTTAGCGGTCATTAAGTAATTACTTATTCAAATATGCACCTACTTAACAGAGTGTGTTCATGCAGACGAACAGTGATTCAAACAGAGATTTGATCAAAAATGCTGATTCATCCAGTAATAAAACAAGTGAAGTCTTCATGAATGAGTCATTCATTCAAACAGAGACTATTTTAAAAATAATAATTCAAAGTAAATATTGTTTTTTAAATAGACTGTATTGTTTAGTTGTCTATTCACAATCGTGGAGAATCAGGATCTCTAAATAAATACAAAAAGTGTGATTCTCAATTCATCCAGAATCATGCAGCTCTGATGTGGACACACGCTCTTTCAGGGTGAAGCAGCTGACACACACCTGACACACACACACACACATCTGACATCAATGATAATGGTTTGAAGCTTACATCTGTTATGTCTCCTGGTTCACCTTTTTGTCCCTGTTGCACAATGGAGGAGAAATATTAGAAGATATTAGTCCACATTAAAGCAAATATTTCCTTAACAGAGCAAAAAGAAAAAGACTACAGCATACACTACCCCCTTCTAAATCATTATGAAAGCTAACAAGATATGTTCAAAGAATCTTTTGCTAACATTTACATTAATGAAAAGGCTATTCTGAATGTTCAAAACAAGATTTTTTTTTTGCTTTTTTAAGCAAAAACACTTAATTAAAAGAAAAATGTATCATTAAAAAAGACTTTCTTATGCCATTTTAGTTATGCTTCTTGATTAAAGAAATTTGAGATATTTGAACTGGAAACAAGACAAAAATACTGAGTAAGAATGTTAAAGTCCAGAATCCTTTGAACAAACACTATGAACATTTATTTATAACTTTGAGAGAATGTTGGCAGAATGTTCCCTGTTATCTGGGATTCTACAGGAAACACGACACCACACACACATTATGCCCTGAGTGATTGACACTCATACACACATTAACTAACATCTCAGACCAAACACAGGATGAACCTGAGACTTAATCATCACCTACAACACAGTCAGATTCACAAACACACATTAAACACACACTCACCTTAGCACCTGGCAGGCCTGTTATTAACATAGCATGAAAGATAAAAAAACAGAGTGTTAAAACAGCATCATATAAAAGCGATCCTAAGCTCTGTGTTTGTTGGCAGAGCCTAAATGACTTTACAGGTCAAATATCCCGAGCATTCAGCGCCGAGTGGATCCTCACATGCAGTTTGAGTCTTGAACACACACTATGTATTCGGGCATTATGAAAATAATGATTCCATAAGTTTTTCGGGCCTGTTCAGTTTTAATATGTCCTCTGTTTATCAGAGCCGTAAATGTTCGGACATATGCACCATTTCTGTGGTGATATTCTTTACATCATAACCCTTCCAAATCCAAACGTTCAACTACACAAGAGTTTTGTTTCAGTCTTTGCTTTTGGATGAAGTTACCAAATGGAATACGTTCATTTAAGTTGAAGAATGATTGTTTAACCCTTTACCTGTCACTCCCTTTTTGATAATTGACATTAAAATGCACTATACAAACTTAAATGGTTGTAATTCAAGAATGCTTTGGAATATATACACAAGTTTGGTCTTTGTTTAAAGAAAACAATCAGCAGATTATTACTGACGTGAAAGCACTTCAAAAAATGTTAAGTATGAAAATGTTATGGAAGTTATAATTTAAAGTAAATAAAATATACTTTATCAATATATATATTTTTAATATAAAATGCATATTTTACAAAATATTTTTTACTATAAAATTACTATAAAATGAAAGCTATATATCTAACCAAGTTGTGTTCCAAATTTAAAGTTGATATCACAAAAATTGAAGTTCCCATGAGATTTTGTTTTAGGCGTTATACCAAAAATAGCCACCGGGTGCCATTGAATTCCATTGAATTTAATTGTATGCATTCTGCCATAACAAATTAATACATTTCTATCCAAATATCACTTCTGTCACTAAATATGGAACCTTGAGACTCAGACCTTTCTGACAATATGTGTTTTGTCAAGATTAGAAAAGGTTTTGATAATAAATTATGAAAGATGATGCACAAAAGGAGGGGCCTAATAAAAAAACATAGTTTCTATGGTAACGCAACGTCTAATTTCAAAACGGTATTCACAGGATGAATTCTGAGTTCGTAAGCTTTCAAATGATACCTAATTTATGATAACTACTAAAATATGTGATATAATAATAATCAAAAAAGATTTTTATATATATAATATATTACACTTTTTAGAGGACTTCTTAACCTTACTTTTAAAAAAATAATTATATATTTTTTTATTGACAAATAATAGATTGTTTTATTATGAACTTTTAGCACTAAAAACCAAATTTTAAATTATTAAAAGTGTCTGCGTCGACTTTTTGTGACAAAGGTCAGAAACTCCTGTAATGACGTCGATTTGAGGCGCACTCTTGTCATAAATTCATATATTACTGTTCATTCCTAATTTGTAAGAAAAAAACAGCGCTAAAATATCTATTTAGGAGTCTTAGACCTTTCCAACGATATATAGTTCGTCATGACTAGATCAGGATTTAATAGTAATATAGTGAAGTAAAGTTAGGTTGCCCGTATACGGGGCAAGTGACAGTTAAGGGGTTAACCCAAATGACCAGTTAATGAGAATTCATTACATGATTGAAGTCACTCAGATTGCTTAGGAAATTGTTGCATGAGTCTTGCATGTTTTTTAACTGTAATGATGTTGTTTGCATTGTGAATCTGCCACAAACCAAGATCTGAACATCACAGTCAACAGTAAAAGAGTGTGTTCAATTACTTGTGCACTAATGCTTAACTTTGTCCATTTTGTGATGTCAGAAACGTATTGATGTAAAAAAGCAAAGTCTGTTCAGCGTTAAATGAACTGTGATTGTCACTTACTCATAATAGATTTGAAATATGTCTTGTGTGGTTGTCTGCGTCCAGCCGTAAAACATTAAATCTGACATTATAATGCTGAACAGACGAATATATCAAAAATCTAATTCGAGAGATAATACGAAAACGTTCACAGTTTGCCCATATGTGAACTGAGGGCGAGCTACAACCTGCCACTGACGTGCCAGGCAGAGATCGGTGTGCCGTTCACATCTGACGCGGGACACGCTAGCAAACACTGAGGCGGAGGAGAGGCTTTGATCTGAAGCAGATGTCGGCGGCGGGAGGCGATGCACCGATACGTTCATTCTGTATTCAAGAGCAGATCTTTCCCACAAACAGGCTGCGCTATGATGCTTTCGGGAAAACGCAAGCCAGGTCTATATGCTAACGTCTGAGACAAATCTGCTTCGTTGTTTTCTTTCTTTGTGAAACTTTTGTAAAGGTGAGCAAGAGAAACCTCTCGAAGCATTAAGTCAGAGATGAAACTTTATAGCGTGTCTGTTCAAGTGAGTTTCCCTCTTAATCATTCCCATATGTGTCCATCACACTCCTGCCGCCACTGATATCCATTCCAGACAAAGCCAACACTGTGTCTTCAGTTGTTAATCTTCTCTCGTTTTTCAAATTGTTTGGTTTGGGTTGACTTTAAAAAAGCCATCCATACATTTTTAGGGCCCTACTTTAACGATCTAAGCACATGGTCTGAAGCACACGGCGCAAGTGCACTTAGTGTGTGTCCGAATCCACTTTTGCTAGAAAAATGGTCAACGGTTCCAGCGCTGGTCTAAAAGTGTCATCTCTATTCTCTTAAAGCTACACTGTGTAACTCTTTTAGTTTAGTCTTAGCTAAAAACACATATATGTGCTCATTAATGTATATTTTAGTGCTGTCAAACGATTAAAATATTTAATCGCGATTAATGTCATAGTTAACTCACGATTAATCGCACATTTTCTAAATGTCTTTTGATTTCTTTTTGTTACATAATTTTTTCTCATTTTAATGCTCTTATCAACATGGGAAAGTGGATTGGCTTGTTTAGTGCAAATGTTTTTTTTTTATTATTATTATTATTGAAAATAACATTGGAATAGTGTTCAATTTCACACTAACATACCAATAATCTCTCACACAATGTAACACTGTCTATCAATAAAACAATCATATCAAAAAACTCATTTCGGCTCGCAAGCAGAAACGGTGTGTGCGGCACAAAACGTCCTCGCGCTGCGATCTGAAACCCATTCATTTCAATTGCTTGCGCCGGGCGAGGACGTTTTGTTGCTTCTTCGACCAAAGCGCAAGCGGATCTAGCTAGACCGTATAACAAAACAACAGGCACGACGCACACACTCATTTGGGCTTGCGAGCCGGCTTTGAGTGGATGACGAGCGCGAGACGCCGAAATGGATCAGGATTCAGGACGCATGCCGTCCTGTTGCAAAAGCATGTGAAAAAAGTACAAAGTTTGCTAGGACAAGACCGTTAAAAAAGACCAGTTAATCGCGCGATAAAAAAATTAACGCCGTTAAAATGGGTTTGCGTTAACGTCGATAATAACGCGTTAAACTGACAGCCCTAGTATATTTTCTTTGTTCAAGTAATAAAGTATTCTCGTGAGTGTATAATATGCCATTGAAAATACATACGGGTAAGGGGTTCTAATGTCGATCCCCATGTTGCCCCTCCATCTTGAAAGTACATTAGCCAAAGAGGGACATACCCGTTAATTCAAGCTTCGCCTTCGCGTTGAAGTTTGAGTTAACACTCATGGACGAGGTAGAACTGGAAGCCATGTTAATCTTGGACTACATTGGCCACCGTAGGAGTTAAAACGAAATCGGAATTGAGAGGAACAGAAACTAATATTCACTGGATGGTCATATACCTTTCACCACTAGATGGGGGTAAAAATCACACAGTGTAGCTTTAAGGAGTAATGGGTGTGTTTTGTCTCTCTTCTCTTAATGAGTAATGGGTGTGTTTTGGGCGTAACATGCAATAAGACCAATCAGAGTCTCTACTCGAATTCCCTTCAAAAGCCAGTTGTGGATTCGCTATTTAAGGTACATGACGTAATTTTCATACTTGAAAATTTTTGTAAGCTGCTGCGCTGCTGTGTGTGTAATAAGCAGAGTGTACTGAAGAGTGTACGCTGTGGACCCGCCTGGTTTTCAGTCCAACAGCCCATGGGCGCACAGATGGACACAAATGCTTTTGCTATTTAAACTAGGTGGCGAAGGACTTGAAAATGAAAATTGCGTCGGGCTGAAATTAGCAAACACACTTGCGTCGCGCATGGCACTGACTTCAGTTGTTAGTCTAATTTCATTTTCAAATTGTTTGGTTTAGGGTTGACTTTAAAAAAGGCATCCATACATTTTGAAGGTGCTTCTTTTAAAGAACCCAAATCTATCAAACCAATATGAATACACATGTAATTTATTTATAAAAGTGATAAATAAATAAATTACGACCAGGGGAGGAGGGCTGGTCAGCGCACAGAGCTGGACAACACTCCCCGAACGGGATCTCGGGTTTGGAACAGTCTTTCAGCTCCTCGCAGATGATATCGATCACACAGACCGAGCCAGTGTCGCAAACGCAAATGCGACATGGCTGAGGGTTTCACACGTCCTTGCTCACTATGTGACTGTCCGTCCTGCGTGCAGCTGCCTGGATCTTCTGTGAGGAGCGTGAGCAAAGGAAGAAAGGAGGAGAAGCAGGAGGTGTGGACAGTTAAAGCATGTTCTGTCAAAATGACATTAAAACTCTATGATTTGGATTGGAAATCCCAAGCCATAGATGCTTCATGATTAGTGTAACATGATCTATCATATTAGTGGGATGCATACAGTAGAAAGCAGGGTGGGCGATATACCAGTAGACATGATTAGAGATTTTCTAGTATCGCCTCTATCGCAGTTACGCCCACGTGACGTTACTGTGGTGTGCAGTCACGAAAGCATATCATTTGCATGCGTTTTTTAAGCATTGCAGTTTAAAAACAAGTGATTTTAAACTGTTGCAACGCAAAGAGAACTCATTTTGAAAGTGAACGTTTTGTGAAACGTTCTCTTTCACGTCTACTTGTGATTGAACTGACACATTCAAACCAAATTATGTCAAAATGCCTGTCTTGGCAAGTTTATTCGTAAACATAGTCATTTATGTTTTAAGTGAACCTAAACAGTTGAGAAAGAAAATGCATGTGTAACAGAATTAGCTCTTAAAGTGACAGCAACCTAATGTTTTTAATGTTAATTATACAACAAAAGACTAAGAAAATCACTCACTGCTCTCGACTGAATATCTTTTGTGACTTTAGTAAGGATTAAGCTACCGTATGTTTCATGGCTGGTAAAAATATATTTATGGCTAGTACATTTTCTTAAGTCCCAGGCCATTTGTTGATGTGGCAAAAGGTTAGTTTTAGGTCCTGCTTATTAGTCAAAATAAGGATCCTCGTAAATAGGGTTGGGTATCGTTTGAATTTGAACGATTCTGATTCCGATTCTGATTCCTTGTTTCGATTCTGGTACCTAACGATTCTCGATTCCGATTCTTTTAAGAGGCAGGGTCAAAAAAGTTTAGCTAACCTTGCTAACCAACGGTCTTTCTGAGAGGAAATACTCTTTTTTGAAGGAAATACTCCTTCTGTCACAAATTTTGCATTTTGCAGAGATTTTGTTATTTTTTAGAAAAGTGAAGCCACACTTTGGACCGCCGACGTAAGCTACTCATGTTCGAACTCGACGCGGTTATGCCAACACTTCCGGTCGACGCTTCTTCGTTGGTGTTATTCAGCGGTTTCTTCTTCCGGTCGACAGACTGTGAATATCGAAACTCAGAATCGAAATTTTAACTTTTGAACGATTCCGGGAAAAGCGAAAAGTTAGTCCCGGTTCCAATCGATACTCGATTCTCGATACCCAACCCTACTTGTAAACATATAAATTTATTTCTTAAGTGAACGGAAATAGTGGAAACAGAAAACCCATGTGTATCAGTATTTTATCCATGCATTTGGTCTTAAAGTGACAGTAGCCTAATATTTCTGAAGCTGTCAGTTATTAATGTAAATCAAACAACAAGGAAAAAATATCTCAGTGCTCAGACTGAATCACTTTTCTCCCACTTTGAAGATAATAAATGTGTCAATTTAATTTACACAGTGAATATATGCAGTTTTTTATACATTTGAAAAGAAATACTCATATCATGATGAAAGATTTTAGTGATATCGACCCACCCCTTTTAGAAAGCATTAAATTTGAGTTTGTTTGTGCACAGGAACCACCAGATTAATGCATAATCATCCATCTTTGCTGTTATCGTCAAGATCATTCAAATGCAAACCACAAGATGGCAGCACAAAACTGATATCAATGAAACCAGCTAATTAAAAATCATTTCAAAATCGGATCCGGTCCTGATGACCTCTGCCCTGCTGTGGCCTGTCCAGATTACCGATAGTGAGACCTACCGACTAAAAGAATAAATGAAAGGCAGTCTGTTCACTTTACATCTGACACAGCACTGTATACTCAAAGTCTTTCAGTAGCAGGTCAATCTCTCAAGCTCACGAATTTGCAGGGGAAATGTGGCGATGGAGAGAGACCGAGGGTAATCAAACAAGCGCTGTTTGTTTCCCTTACAGACTGTTTATTTTCTGTAAATTCCTACAGACCCCATATGGCGATGAATAACGCCTTTCTGAAAAGTAAAGACTGAGCAATTCACAAGCTTTTGCCTAATCTAAACAGCAGGCTCTGGACGCTGCCAGTTCAAACATGCCAGAGAGAGTGAAGAACAGACAGCTTTCACTCACACACCACACACACACACACACACGCGCGCGCTTCAGGCCTTCCTTCTATTCTCTTTCTAGCACCACCTTTTTCTTTTTTGAAGTGGAAAATGGAGGAAGGAAAATTCCAAATTGGACACAGGTGAGGGGAGGGATTGTTGTCTTTCCCTTTCTCTCTTTCAGACCTTTGTGTTGGTCAACGTCAGTGACATCGGGAAACCCACAAGCCTACAGTATCTGAACAATATGTAAAATGATGCCATGACTGATGGTTTAACAAATGGACCCAGACGAGCCGATCCATGACCTGCTCAGTATGAGGAAACACTCATACGCCTCTCTGCTACAATAACCCAATTGTTAGCTTTTGCTCAGTTTTCTCTCTCTCTCACTCTCTGCATAATTGCTTCTTTTCAACAGGGTTTGCACAGATAAAATGAAATTCCAGGACTTTCAAGGACTTTTCAAGCTCTACTTTTTTGGTTTTCAAAAACTATAGACAGATTCAAACTATATATTGAGTATCTATCAAATTCTAATTAATAGATTAATAAAGAATAAACTATTTTAAAAAATGGTGCAAATAAAGTGCAGCGCATGCAGTGACTGGTAATGAGCCCGACTGATAAAGGATTTTGAAGGCCGATACAAATACAAATATTTGTTGGTTTTAAGATCCGATATATCAGGCCGATACTTTTATTTTAATTTCAGAAACGCACAACAAAACATTAACAGATTTCCCTCACATTAGTCGTTTGTAGTTCTTTATGAGTTTTAACTAAAATAATATGATAATGCATTTTAAAAAGAAACTTGCAACACTCATGACATGGTTGAAGCGTGTTTCATATTTGTGTTTTTATTTTATCTTTGAAATATTATTTTATCGGCCATTACAACTGCCGATACCAATAGTTTGGAAAATGCCTAATATCGGCCAATAATCTCGGCCTGCCAATAAATCGGTCTGGCTCTAAACTTTAACCATTGAAGGGATACAATGACAAAGATATCGCTTTCCTTATTCAATCTGATTTATTTCCCATGATTATATATGATTGAGCTGAAAAATGAAGTATCTGGATATTTATAAGAGCAATATCAAGCTCATAGCTATGCAAAATGGCTCCATATGCCATATCAGACGTTCATTGTGAGAAAAGATTGTTTTATCAATAAAATTCAACACTAATTTAACAAATAGAATGTTGGTGCTTATGGAACAGGACACAGAAATCTAAGGAAAAGGACCCAAGGTCTAGCTAGGACCAAGGGGCAGGACTGGAGCACAGAATGTTTTAATTATTTTTATTAGTAAAGAATGACCCTTGCATCTTCTTCAGATTCAAAACCTAATGAAACTAATAAATAATAATACTAATAAAATTAATTAAAACGTTCTGTTGGTCCTAGCTAAACCTTGCGTTCTTTTCCACTAACTTAACAAATATTATCTTTCAGTAATTCAAGCACTTTTCAAGTATTTTTTCATTAAATATGGCTGTGGTCAAGAGTTTTCCAACTGCAAAAATGATATGATCAATAATTTACGACAACATATGTTTTTACATTGCTTTAACTCCTCAAAATAAGTCAAGCAATTAAAAAAAAAGATAAGTTATACAAGATTCAACTCATTTAAGTTGAAATGATTTAAACAATAAAGTTAATTGTAGTTAAAACTTCAAGACTTTTTCTAGTGAATTCAAGTGCAGGCCAAATTCAGATTACTTCAAGCACTTTAATCACATTGTACAAACCTTTTTTTCATTGTCATTTTTTACTGCCTTTTAAAAGCTAAACTCACTGAAATATCTTTTCATTTGTTTACTGGCGAGCTTATTTCCCCTTTAATTCAGAAGTATGGTCGAAGGAATGTGACTTGCTGAATTATAATAGCTGCTTCTGTCCTTTTCATGTTTTTCCAATAGCTTTTCGCCAGACAGTCTTTCCTTCTTTCCCTGGACTATCGTAGCCCCTGGGTAATTTAGGAAACAGATGGAAGCACTTTAACTGTATGGAAGGGTAACAGTAACTCTGGCTGAGGCCCACCGTTCCTGAACCCAACTACTGATGCACCTCTGAAACCTTGGGCTCTGGATGAGTGAAATATAAAAGTAGTGCTTTCTGAATCCCTCCAGCTCTGAATTCTGACAATTCGAAGACATTTGGAGCATCTGCGTTTTGTGCATGCCTGGATTTGCCCCGGTGGCCCCTGACAGCAGAGGAATGTGCTCTTTAGGGCCCGACCAGCTGAGCCTCAGGGCCATCAGGAGGGCTTCAGACAGACATCAGCACAATTGCACAAATAAAACAATTGCTCAGTAAATAAATGAGTGCTGTGTGTGAGTGTGTGTGAAGGCTTTGGACGTGTCCTGCAGGTGACCTGATGCTGAAATACCCTGAATACCTTCAGACTCAGAATAAACACAGACTAGTCACAATGATTCCACTTCAGAAATGCCCAAAAATAGGCTAAATAAAAGAGAAGAAATTCTTATCTTTTTAAAAACTGAACATATTCACGTGTTCTGAGTTTCTTTGTTTTGCATTAAAAGCTACTTCAAATAAGCATTTGCCACAATATAGACCTCAATAAAGCTGGTGAAGTATTCCCTTTCATTAAGCCTATTATTTACTCAAGCACTGGTGGTTAAAGTCTAGGAAAACACTTTTCTGAAACTTTTGAGAGTAAAATGAGAAAATGGTGGGCAAACTCACGGTCATTCTAGTCTTGGCATTTGACAACGGCCAAAAATGCGACTAGTGTTGTCACAAATAGCAGTAAAGTCCTGGAATCCGCCGACAGGAACATGTCTAAACTGCAGACATGCGGCGTTTCAGGAGCAGGAGAGAAAGAGCTGGGATTTACTGGTTTCTCCTAGTGACTGAAATGATGCATTTAGTCCAGAATGGAGGTCGATGAGGCACAAACTCCTGCAGATTCTCCGTGAGGACTGATCCAGGGGCCGCGCGTTCCAGTCCATACAGCTTTGAATGGAGAGCCGTATTTTCGGAAATAAAAATCCACCCCTTTACCCCCCATGAAGTTGAAATTGGAGAAGTGTTGCCCTTCTCTCTCCTCTCCTCTGCACACCATTCTTTAAGAGCCCAACCGAGAGAAGACGCCAAGAAAAATAATCCTTTCAGAAAGAAAACTTTATGGGCTAATATCGAGTCATGTGTAGCTACTGTACTTAAAAGAAGCTGTAAAGTAGGCTGGCCTATTAGAGTGAATCTTAATGTTGGCTATAAAAGATGAATTAATAAATAGCTGCATGTAAATAATAATGAAATGAAAAAGATAGGCTAGTTGGTTGTGGATTGAATCGTGATTTGTTGGAGATTTCAGTGGTGGAGATTAAACTTGACACCATTAGCATGTGTTTTAAGCTTAAAGTCCCCATGAAATCAAAGTATATGTTTTTTACTTTATAGTATAAAAAAGTGCTCCAAAATATGACAAAATTGTGGAAGTTTAGTTGTTTTAGTTGTCTTCTCACATACTACGCATGGTCATTTACCCACTGTTTCCAGATGTATTGTGAGGCTACATGCTGTGAAGTGTCTTGTCTATTTGTTATTTGTAATGTATAGACATGATGTAAACATACTGTACTCAAAACAAATTCCATCAGCATTGTTGTGTGGCTAATAAACAATTCTAAAATTACACTTAAAAGATATATAAGCGTCTCTCATTTCGGCCAGGGATCAGATTTTGATGACATCACTCTGCATTTCAGCTTCTTGTCAGATTTCCTGTCCGATCGAATGCTCTCTATCTGACGATCCGCCCCCTACATTATAAATAAATGCTGAAGCTGCAGCTGAAATCGGTCACTTGTTCATACATTTATTATTTTCTACATGATGAATGGCCCATAGTGCATAGGGAACAATGCAGACAGTGTAAACTGCGGCTTTACTGAGCTCAAGCATAATTTGTACACTTCTGGTCTAATATTGCATTGCAAACATCAAATAACAGCTAGCTGTGCATTAAACTATTTAAGGCACTCCCATTAGGGTGGTTCTTTGCCTTCACATTAAACATTAAAATGTTTTAATGCACAGATAGCCATGGATTATCCCCTCTTAACAACACTACTAAAACACACATTAACAAACTAAGGTCTTCATGAAACTAGCAGGACCGGATACCTGATATAAACTAATGAAAACAGGCCATATCATTAGATTTGGTTAAAAGAGGGGTCCAACAAAAGTGACAGGAGTGTGTGTGTGTGTGTGTGTGGTAAAGAGTAAAGATGATTTAGGGTGTTTTAGAAGGTCAAAGAGTAGGGAAAGAAATTGGCTGTGATAGATATTTTTTGTTATGAATGGCCTGAACTGTTGAAACAGATGATAGACAGGGTTAAAAGATGTCAACACTGGTATTGTCAGGTCGTTTGCCCAGGTGGTACAGACCAATCAAACATTTGTTTAACAATCATAAAATGCTAATGAAATGCCTAAAGCAATGTATTTAAAAATGTCATGGCATCTATTCAGGTCAGGCAGGGACCAGTGAGCAATATACTGGGAAAAACACATTAACAATAAAGGCATCCAATACCTCCTAAACAGGGAGTCACATGAACACTTCACCAATAACATGCTCAGACACACACAAACCAGATACAAGATGAAAAGTTTAAGTCAAGTCAGATTTATTTATATAGCGCTTTTTACAATACAGATTGTATCAAAGCAGCTTCACAGTGATAACATGAAAGTAGTACAACACAGATCAATAAAATTATTAAATATTAAATATTAAATAACCCCAACTAAGCAAGCCAAAAGCAAGGCAAAGCAAGGCAACAGTGGCAAGGAACCAAAACTCCATCAGATTGGATGGAGAAAAACCTTGGGAGAACCCAGGCTCAGTCTGGGCCAGTTCTCCTCTGGCTCACATTCATATTGTTTATATATAAATATGAAATATAAATATTGTTTATACATAACACGGAGCCATAACATATCGCCGGCGTTAAGTCGTCTCCTCACAGGCATTGGTCTTCTCATCACAGGCGTTGGGCCATCTGAAATCCCCGTGAGAGGCTGGATACAAACTGGACCTGACGAACGCCATTTTCTCGGGACAAATGTCCCGAGATAACACTGCGAGCCCCCTCAGTCCCACGTTGGCAAAAAACCACGAGCCACGAGTTAGTATCTTGAGGCCACGAGTTACTATCTTGAGGCCACGAGTTACTATCTTGAGGCCACGAGTTACTATTTTGTGGCCACGAGTTACTATCTTGAGGCCACGAGTTAGTATCTGTGTGGCCACGAGTTACTATCTTGTGGCCACGAGTTCGTATCTTGTGGCCACGAGTTACTATCTTGTGGCCACGAGTTACTATTTTGAGGCCACGAGTAACTATCTTGAGGCCACGAGTTACTATCTTGAGGCCACGAGTTACTCTCTTGAGGCCACAAGTTACTATCTTGAGGCCACGAGTTACTATCTTGAGGCCACAAGTTACTATTTTGAGGCCACGAGTTACTATCTTGTGGCCACGAGTTACTATCTTGAGGCCACGAGTTACTATCTTGAGGCCACGAGTTAGTATCTTGTGGCCACGAGTCTACTATCTTGAGGCCACGAGTTACTATCTTGTGGCCACGAGTTACTATCTTGAGGCCACGAGTTACTATCTTGAGGCCACGAGTTAGTATCTTGTGGCCACGAGTTGCTATCTTGAGGCCACGAGTTACTATCTTGAGGCCACGAGTTACTATCTTGTGGCCACGAGTTACTATTTTGAGGCCACGAGTTACTATCTTGAGGCCACGAGTTACTATTTTGAGGCCACGAGTTACTATCTTGAGGCCAGAGTTACTATTTTGAGGCCACGAGTTACTATCTTGAGGCCACAAGTTACTATTTTGAGGCCACGAGTTACTGTCTTGAGGCCACGAGTTACTATTTTGAGGCCACGAGTTACTATCTTGAGGCCACGAGTTACTATCTTGAGGCCACGAGTTACTATCTTGAGGCCACGAGTTACTATCTTGAGGCCACGAGTTACTATGTTGAGGCCACGAGTTACTATCTTGAGGCCACGAGTTACTATCTGTGAGGCCACGAGTTACTATCTTGAGGCCACGAGTTACTATCTTGAGGCCACGAGTTACTATCTTGAGGCCACGAGTTACTATCTTGAGGCCACGAGTTACTATCTTGAGGCCACGAGTTACTATTTTGAGGCCACGAGTTACTATCTTGAGGCCACGAGTTCCTATCTTGAGACCACGAGTTACTATCTTGAGGCTACAAGTTACTATTTTGAGGCCACGAGTTACTATCTTGAGGCCACAAGATAGTTATAATTATTTTTTTTGCCAAAGTGGGACTAGGGGCCCCGTAAACAGCAGAAAGGCAGATGGGAAATAATTAGCATAGCTGATGTTCATAATGATTTCCATTGTACAGGAGTCGAGTGTTAGAAAATCACTATCTCACAAACTCTCCGCAACCCAACCATACACGCCGAAGTTTAGAGTGAACTCTATTCATAAATATTAAAATCACGATTTGGCGAAAAGTGCTGGTGCAGTTTAATGTTTTTTACATCATCATTATCACTTCTTACAGTTCTATTGTATTGTGTGTTTTCTATTTATGTGGGTCTTTTTGTTTCTAGCGAGCGCAACCTCTGAGGAAGAGCTGGAATGTTAACCTCGATTAGGAAATGTCCTAAATGAAGTGTTATTTCAGTGGAGGGATGAATGCTTGACCGATGCAGCGGAGTTTAAATATAGCAGCGCACTGGAGGTGTTTAGTAAAAGGCTGGTATTCATTGGGAACTCTGGAACTTTATTTGCACTTTTTAACACGTCTGCAATAAATAAAAATATCATTTGGAATGAGATGCTAGTGACGGCCTTGGTTCTTACAACAAATTTTCTAGCATTTTGGTAGCATGCATATTGTTTTAGGACTCTTAAAGGCATAGTTCACCCAAAAATTAAAATTATCCTTTTATTTACTTCGTGCTAAAGTCATCTTATAGGTGAATATGACTGTCAACAAACACAATCGAGACAATCGTTGAGTTATATTAAACAATATCCCAGCTCTTCCAAACTTTATAATGAGAGTGAATGGTACCTGGGATTTTGAAGCCCAAAAATTATCCATATTATCCAGTTAATAAACTATAATCACTGGTTTCCAGTAACAGCCATACGCAAGTGTAGTTCCAGAGGAGAGGTGACCTATGACTCGAATTTACTCAACTTACTCAATTTTAATTTTTTTGGGTGAACAAACACTTTAAGTCTGAACTATGTGATGTTTTTTCTGAAGGAGCCATTAATCAAAAAGCAAAGGGAAATACTGTTAAAATGTTGTACACAGACTTCAACTCTCGATGCACAAACCTAATTAACAAGGACAATCAACAAATATAAAATCAACAAATAACTAAGAATAATGACAAAACAACTGTCATGGTTCCAGCCAGGGAAGAGGATCTCGATCACAGCAGTTTAGACAGCATTCCAGAAGCCAGGAATCAATGTAACAACTTCACTAAAGTAAACACAATATAGTAGAGCTAAAATACACAGGAGAAAACAAACTGAGCAAGAAACAGGTACACAAAGCACTCAGTAGCCATGGCAACAAACAAGGGCATAACCAATAACCTATAGGAAACGGGAAAGAAGCAGGAACTTAGATTAGGGAACAAAAGAAGCAGGAACAGAACACAGGGACACAAGAAAATACAAACTAAAAGTCCTAAAAGCAGAACAACACATAGTTTAAATAAAGTCAGAATTTGTTCACATTGCAATGCATGCTAGGAATTTACAAGAACTTGCAGTAATATTGTTCATTATGATATTCTTTGTGTTTGAATAGTTGTAAAAACATTTGGGTGCGCTGTGATGGTTTAACACAAGTTTTGGGGTGGTGATGGCGCAGTGGATGAGACACATGAGAGACCAGGGTTCGAATCCACTGCGAGACACCAATGTGTCCCTAAGGAAGACACTTAACCCCTAATTGCTCAAGAGGCGTGCGACCTCTGACATACATAGCAAATTGTAAATCGCTTTGGATAAAAGCGTCAGTTAAATATGGAAAAGGAAATGTGACAAAACCCAGTGAATTCAACCCAAAATGTTCCCAATTAAAACTGACATCACGAAACCTAGTTAAAATATGATTTTGAATGATGACTCCAAATCCATTTAAATCCCAGTACAACTAACACTGCAAAGAGCTGCAAAGCGGAGGTCCTGAATAAAGAGCACACTGTTCATTTAACAAATGTGAACCTCTCAGCATTCAGCCAAAGAGAAAAGCTCTATTTCTATAAGAAAAGCTGTTATGGGAACGACTTGTATCAAGAAAACAAGTATAAGAAATACAAGGATGAATTAATAAGATGTTGTCGTTTGGAGAACGTGGTGAACACAAGATGCGTCTTTGTTATCCGGCACTCGGGGAATGCTGGAGGGAACACACTTCCTCTCAATCCCAGCAGGAACTGGGACCAGTCTAAGATTTCAGAGGAGATCACGTGACCTCTTCAGTGATCACTTACACACATTCCACATTACATGACAAAAATGCAGTCTGTAATGTACACGTTTAAGGTTAAATATATATTTTAGATTACTTTTGAACTAACTCATTTATCACTTTTGATTTGAATGGGATAATGGTATAAGCAACATGAAGTGCATTAAATATTGCATCATGCCTTGGTTTCCCAGTTTATTGAAAAGCTATGTAAATAAAAAAATAAACATATAAAATAATAATAATAATAAAAAACTTACAAAAAAACTGTTCATTTTTGTAATCTATTTTATGTCATGTGACCAAGGGCGTCAGTTTGTGTTGAAAAGTGGTGGGGACAAAATATCAGATTAAAAAAAAAACATCATCAAAACAAATTTTTGAAAAACGGCGCATAAAAAAATGGGCTTAGCGAAAGATAGTCAACAACGCGAAAATACTCAGCACAAAACCCTCAACAATGTCAACTGCACTCTGTAACAGTCCCTGCAACACTCAACCGAACAGCGCCAAAGCACCATAACGTTACTGTACAGGGCTCGACATACAGAGCTTGTCCGGGACAAGTGCATTTTTTGAAGGGACAGGTAAAGTGAATTTTACCTGCCCGACCGGACAAGTAGCCTGATTGGAACACCAATAACACAAATAAACAAATAACTAGGGAATCACTAAACCAAGAGAATGAATTTATTAAATGTATTGTAAGGTGTAAACGATGCTACTGTCGGAGGCACGCTCGCACTGCCTCTCGAGAAGTCTACACACGCAGCACACACACTCAGTTAGCAAGATACTGCCTATAAACAAATCTAAATGTGTTTTTATATTTTTAACATATGTTAAGCAACATCAATTTTTTCCTGAATACCATCATGATTTAAAATGTGACATTGATTTCTTATGACAGTTCAAATTAAGTCACTTACATTTTAGATGCATTATTGGCTGTTTTTGTTCTGTTTCTGCAGCGAAAATAGTTCCAAACAAAAATCACAACAGAACCACTGCGCATGTCAGGAACACTCAACCTGTGTTCATTACTGAATGATTCAGCATTTTAACGAATCGGTTGACTCAAAGATAAAATGACCCATTCGTAAACATCAGTGAATCAGTCATTTGAACGAATCGTTTGAATGAATCAATCAATGACTCACTTATTAAGACGGTCGCCTGCCGCCACCTACTGGCGATTTAGAGTTATGTTTAAAAGTAGCCTAATTCTTTCCAATGTTTCATATTTGTGTATTTAAATCAATTTCATAACATTCATTTATGCAATTGTAAGTTTTCAGTATAGGCCTAAATGATTTAATTTGATCTGCCCTACCTACCTGATTTAATTTGTAACAGCCCTAGTGTCTTATTATTCTAAATAATTGAATTTATTGATCAAATTTAAGAATTTATACTGAAAGATGAAGCATACATTTAATAAGATTGGGGCAGATGATGCCCTTTAAAGGTGCAGGTATTACAATATGGCGAATATCAAAGCTTTGCACATGCACATGAAAAGGCTTAAAGTCGAGCCATGCTGTAGAAAACAGCAGTGCATTAAGTCAATGATTACAATGAAATTTATTACATATGTAAAAGAAAACACTCAACATAAGCATACAACGTAACATCTGCATCAAATAACACCAGATGAAATTAAAACAATGTGAGATTTGCAACCCACATATAATGCAGAGCATGTTTGTCATGTTCACAGAAAGAATGGATAACTTGGACAAGAAGAATCTGTCGCATTGTTGATTGGCGTATGCATTTTTTGGGGTAATTTTAGAATCAGTAATAGTTTATTTTGTTTAAGTTACTTTTTTTGGACAATCTACATTGTTAAACTGTATTGCATGTTTTATTTTGTGCAAATAAACCTTTAACATTTCTTGGTTCGCTTAATTTTTCATAACATTTTAACCAAATGTTTTCAAAAAGTGGTGGGACAAAATCAGCCATTTCAAAAAGTGGTGGGGGCATGTCCCCAGTGTAAATGACACCTATGCATGTGACCATTAACTGACATCAGAGACTATTAATTTTATTTCATTATTATTGACTTCATTCACTTGTAAACATTTAAACTTGGTTTAATTTGATTGGGTTTTTTTGTAATTGTAGTCAACCAAGCAAAGCTTCAAAATCCATACAAAGCAGTCCAAAAACAAGAAACCAGACATGAACAGAACTCCAAAGTGCCAGCGACATCAAACAAGGACTCGACGAAAACCACAGAAATAAACAGGGTATATATACAAACAGATATTAACAAGGTGATGGGAAACAGCTGTGTGCAATTACCAATGAGTGACAAACAGGATGATGGGAATTGAGAGTGAAGGACACTGTGGGGAAAGAGGACCTCTAGTGGACACCAGGGAACATAAACCAGACTCTGTGACAGTGGGAGTTAAAATTAGGCTATGTTTACACGGAAACGATTCTGAAGAGGAAATGCAAAAGTCATTTTTTATTCTGCATTTAGACGAGCGTTTTGTGTGGGAAATTCACGTGCAAATGGTGGCAAGCAAATGTCTGAGAAATTCAATGTAGTTTGCACTCCAGGTGGCTAGGAGTGCATACTACAGCAACACCAAGTCCACGCGCCTGCGTACAACCTTCACTATCAAGCAGACTTTTGCGTTTTACCCTTTACACGGGAACACAACGGTGGAGCATTTTTAAGATTTCCACTCTGGAGGGTGGTTTCACTTTTTTGCGTTTTAAGCCTCAAAAATGCCGTTGCCGTGTAAACGAAAGGCACATCCGATAAAATATTTTTACGCTTTCACCCGCGAGCGTTCTCGTGTAAACAGGGCCTAAGTTTCCAACATGTTGTGTGATGCTTTCTCCGAGTCCGGTATGTTGAAAGTCTCAGTGTGGCCGTACCATGAGTGCTAACTATGAGCGTGCAACAGCACGAGCGCTCTTGTAAAAATTGGTTGCAATCTGAAACATCACCAATAGAAAAATACATATAGCACCTTTAATAGTATTTTTATAGCCTACCTTTTCCATAGTGTGTTGAGTCAAAGTCTGTGAAGATAAATATTAATGGTCATTAAATGTCATTTACGACTTGTTATCTCTAAGTTTTTCTTCTTTTGTTTAGTTATCTGTATAGCGTACAGAATCAGTGCAAGGACTTCCAAATCCAGGAGTTAAAGTACTGATAGTTTATGATAACCATGCACTCTATTTTTTAATGCTTATGGCCATAGCATAAAAAATCAATGCACCCTTTGTGGTGGAAGTCTAAAATGCTTGCACACACACGCACACACACACACACACACGCACACACACACACACACACACACACACACACACACACACACACACACACACACACACACACACACACACACACACTCACATACATCACACAGGTTTGGGGGTGGGTGAACAATAACAGAGATTACATTTTGTCAGTCTAACCATTTAAAAAGTCAAATCGACACCAAAAAATGGAAATATTAACAAGAGCGTACTGTTGTATGCAGAACTGATTGTCTACGGGCTGAAACTGTGTATTTCCATGGTTATAGAGGGATCTTTAACAAAACAGCCAGACTCACTGGCAAGCTTAAGTTTCAGCAGCTCAAGCACATGTTATTGTTAGTCCATTAGCATCAGTAGAGAGAGAGAGAGAGAGAGAGAGAGAGAGAGAGAGAGAGAGAGAGAGAGAGAGAGAGAGAGAGGGAATGGAAAATTCTGTAACTGTTGCATGTGCTGAAATAGTTTTCTGCTATACAATCTCCAGAGACTTAAGTGCTTTGCATTTTTCACCGTATTCCTGATTTCAACTATGCCAGGTGTGTGTGTTTCAGCAGTTTTCACAGGGTATCTCTGGTTCTGTGGATGTGCAACTTCTTGTCTTCTTCCCGCTGAGAGATTGAGAGGAGTCTTCTGAATTAACCTGAGCTGTTTGTGATAGCGCTCCTCCATCTGTCTCCCATCTGTTCTTCATGTAAACGCTTCTCTCATCACATCTCCAGTGAAGGTGCTTCTCAAAGTCTTCTCCGCTCAGAAGCATTTCTTATCAATAAAGGAACATTTGGGGAAAGTTGTAGTCAGAAATGGAAACTTGAGTCATGACTTGCACACATCCTACATTGAATGCCATTGACAGAAAGAAAAAAAATTGTTCCATTCTTGGAAATTCCATCCTTGCAGGCTCATAATGAATAAAATAGTAACATAATTTTAAAAGTAAAGGGTCTTACTAGTAAAATTATAATTTGTAAAAGTTTTCTCAGTCACTTTGGTAGTACATTTGTCAGATCACAACTGAAATTCTCTAAATTTGCTCCACCAAACACACGTGGCCTGATTCATAAAGTGATTTCTGTCGCTACCCTGAGAAACTGAGTTTAGTTTGAACACAGATAACAAACAGAGTACTGGATGAAGATCATATGTACCGACAAGTGTTGAAACTAAAGGCTGCTGTACTTTGAGGCAGTGATGAGAAACTGGAGCTTTCTAAACTCTAACACACACATGAAACGCTTGCTTGCAACTGACCTGTTGTTTCAAAGCGCTTGGATCACTGGCGACCCCTGCTGGTCATGACTGTGCAACGGCAACCAAAAAAACACAACCGATTGAAAATGAGTGTTTAAATGGCGTGCATGGGCAAAAAACATTCAGTTCCTCAGTCAACCTCAGAGAGAGAAGAGGATTGCAAGTTCACCTCCAGTCCTGAAAGTGCTTCTCAGAGTTGTAGTTTTGCATTTATTTCATTGATCAAGTGTGTTTGTGTGTGTTAAAGGCACATTATGTATTTTTTCTACTTTAAAAATGGCAAAAATAACTGTATCTATGTTATATATTTCTATTAGATATGTACTTACATTATCCAGGCAGTTTCCACCAACTTTCAAATCCGGAGAAATGTATAGTTTAATTCAAATACACGGGCCGTTTCTTTATTTCCGTTTTGTCGCCCGTCTATGACGTCATGTAAACTTTGGCTCCTCTATTTTCTCTAACTTCATGTGGAACCCGGCGAAACCGCCAAACACAAAGGGGAACACCGGACTACCGCCAATAAAAGCAAAGAAAACGACGACAAAGAAAAAGTATTAGCTAGTATCATTTTGCAGCCGCAACAAACTTGAGGGGGGTTTGGCTGCACGCGCAAGATCTCTTGCTAGCTTATCACTCTGACATTGTGCGTGTGTGCGGTTAGGAGCGCCACATCTTAGAGGTCTTCACGGGTCCAAAAATTCATGCCCGAACCCGAAAGAGACACGTAATGTGCTACACCGAAACCGACCCGGACCCGTCGTTCATTTCAAAAGTTGGACCCGGACCCGTCATACACTCACCGGCCACTTTATTAGGTACCCCATGCTAGTAACGGGTTGGACCCCCTTTTGCCTTCAGAACTGCCTCAATTCTTCGTGGCATAGATTCAACAAGGTGCTGGAAGCATTCCTCAGGGAGTTTGGTCCATATTGACATGATGGCATCACACAGTTGCCACAGATTTGTCGGCTGCACATCCATGATGCAAATCTCCCGTTCCACCACATCCCAAAGATGCTCTATTGGATTGAGATCTGGTGACTGTGGAGGCCATTTGAGTACAGCGAACTCATTGTCATGTTCAAGAAACCAGTCTGAGATGATTCCAGCTTTATGACATGGCGCATTATCCTGCTGAAAGTAGCCATCAGAAGTTGGGTACATTGTGGTCATAAAGGGATGGACATGGTCAGCAACAATACTCAGGTAGGCTGTGGCGTTGCAACGATGCTCAATTGGTACCAAGGGGCCCAAAGAGTGCCAAGAAAATATTCCCCACACCATGACACCACCACCACCAGCCTGAACTGTTGATACAAGGCAGGATGGATCCATGCTTTCATGTTGTAGACGCCAAATTCTGACCCTACCATCCGAATGTCGCAGCAGAAATCAAGACTCATCAGACCAGGCAACGTTTTTCCAATCTTCTATTGTCCAATTTCGATGAGCTTGTGCAAATTGTAGCCTCAGTTTCCTGTTCTTAGCTGAAATGAGTGGCACCTGGTGTGGTCTTCTGCTGCTGTAGCCCATCTGCCTCAAAGTTCGACGTACTGTGCGTTCAGAGATGCTCTTCTGCCCACCTGTTGCCCTTCTATCAGCTCGAACCAGTCTGGCCATTCTCCTCTGACCTCTGGCATCAACAAGGCATTTCCGCCACAGAACTGCCGCTCACTGGATGTTTTTCTTTTTCTGACCATTCTCTGTAAACCCTAGAGATGGTTGTGCATGAAAATCCCAGTAGATTAGCAGTTTCTGAAATACTCAGACCAGCCCTTCTGGCACCAACAATCATGCCATGTTCAAAGTCACTCAAATCACCTTTCTTCCCCATACTGATGCTCGGTTTGAACTGCAGGAGATTGTCTTGACCATGTCTACATGCCTAAATGCACTGAGTTGCCGCCATGTGATTGGCTGCTTAGAAATTAAGTGTTAACGAGCAGTTGGACAGGTGTACCTAATAAAGTGGCCGGTGAGTGTATATCATAAATGTACTGCCTGGACCTGTCTATTATTTGAAAACTCGACCCGAACCCGACAGAAAGACACAAATCTGGACCCGATTGTCGTCGCATATTATTTCACACGAGTTGCGAAAAATAAAACTTTTTGCCTTACCTAATTTTTGTAGCCGTCGTCTCACTTCCTTGTAACGTTACCTGACTGACTGTGATGCGTTACAATCCACTGACAAGAAAGTTCTATCCATGTTATTTCTCTCGTTATTCCAAGCTTGATCCACTCATTATTTCAGCTTTAAATGTCCACTTGATGTCACGGTGATGGATGACAAATGCAACCTTGCACATGCACATTCTGACTTGAGTTAACTCGCATAACTTTAACTGTTTGCCCTTTTGAACTATAATTACGATTGTTTGTTGCTTGTTCAGCTTGATCATATTTGTGCTCTCTGCTCTTCATTGAGTCTAAATCTGAGTCAGTAGAGAATTATTTGTTTGTTCGGTGCATTTCACTGTGGATTCATTGGTAAATCAGTCGCAATTTCGGCACAGGCTTTGCGAACAGACTTATACTTTAAGATATGGACCCGACAGAAATGTCACAAGTTGTATGAACGCAAGTGTCACCTCCAAATATGAACTCACGCCATATCAAGCCTACATTAAAGAGTCTAAGGGCAGATTGTTTGCTTTGTTTCAACGTACAATGTTTCATGTTCTTTTTGGTTCGGTTCTATAACATTTCAAAACGTACCGGTCACATGTGAGTAAAACTGTCCTTTTATTGGTCAGACTTTCCTCTGCGTCATCCATCAAGATGATTGACATGTTCGTTCTGCTTGGCTTTATCTGTAGCTGTTGAGATACACACAAACACTGAAATGAATAGTCATCATTCCTGCTTTAACTGATACATTAAAGCTACATTTATAGACATCTGAGCACAGTTGCCATATAAACATTGAACTGAACTAAGGGAGAAACGCACCAGGTTCCCAAACAAATGCTCCAAATGAAGTATTGGCTCATTTCTTTAGAACATTAATATTTATGACTTTAGAATCTGCAATGAGCAGATCAGATAATTGATTCAATTGTTGTGTCATCCTGAAATGTGCCTACAGTATGTTATATATTTTTATTTTAAAATATATGTATTATGTTTATGGTGAGGTAAGGTTTTAATATAAATTATTATGATATATCATTATTGCTTATAATCATCATATGGCGATGTTAAAACATTAAGGCATTATAGACAGCAGTATGACTGTTGTAAAGTTGCTATAAATGATGTGTATTGATAAAAAATAGCACCATAGAAATACAATTAAATTTATGTCATGAGGGTCTTAGGATGATGTGTGCCAAACTTCATATGAACTGGAAACTTTATCGTTCTGGTGATGATGAAATATGAAGACCCTTATACATGCTTCAAGGCCCTGAACTGAAGTGTGCAGCTGTTTGAGTTTACAGACACATCACACTCAATATAACATTATTATGTTAAATAACACCTAGCTGCATATTCCCATTTATATACTGTCTATCTCCAGCTAGATCCAGCCGCTCCTCCAAAAATGTTCTTCGATCCGCAGGACACTGAAGAAAATGCAACTTATAATAAAAATGTGTAGCAGTGTGTGTTTATGGTCAGTGCAAGTACACTGCAGTCTCTGGTCAGCGTCCATGTTCCATGAATCTTATATTGTCCCATCACTCCAGTGGGTCGCCCATTGCTTTTTGTGCAAAATAAAAGTCTTGTCCAGAAATGGCGTCTCTTGCCGCAGGATCTTCACAGCCTGATACTGGGGCACTTGATCTTCATACCGAACCCTATGGAAGAAACCACACTGCAAAAGAGAAAGAGGTCCAATGAGATAAAGATTTATACACAGTACAGCAAAAAAATAAAATCAGCTTGAAACACACGGTGTGACCTTGGTGCCAGGGTCCAAAGTTAAAGGGGTGGTTTATTGCTCTTTTTCTTTGCATGATTGTGTTTATGGGGTGCAATATAACATGTATCCGTGGTTTTTCTTTTTTTAAAAAGTCTTATTTTTCATAAATTTCACCTTTATTGTCAGCCGCGCTCTCCTCTGTCCCCTGAACGAGCGGTTCACTTCCTGAGTCTATGACACCACTCCCTCAGAACCACGTAGCGGGCTCAGATTGGTTCGTTGGGCCGGTGTGTTGTGATTGGCTAAACTGTCGCTCACGTTGTCCGAAAGATTAACCCCCATGACCTTTACGGGCGAATCGGGCGGGTATGCCAAAGGTGGATAACATAGACGGTGGATACACGTAAATAATGATGTCGAGACTGTAGTATCAGTGAGGCAGAATCAGACCGAGAAAGCCGCGATGAAGAGAGTCAAACAGAACCTCAACACACACGGCTCTTAATAAAGGTTTCTGAATGATAATTTGCTTCATTTTTTAACTTTATACACGTTTGTTTTACACAATAGCATCTGACTGGCAACAATAGCAACTGACTGGCTACTAATGTGATACTCAAACAGCGTTTGCAGGTTTACGTTCTTGATCAAAATCGAAAATAAAGTCATAAAACATAAATACATAAAAAATACATTTACAACATTAGTAGCAGTACTTATACAAAATTCAGGTCCATAATGTTTGTACGCGTTTTCCGTAGACACAAAATAGCCAAACTAGTAGCCCATAAAGCCTACAAAGCCAGCACTGGCATTTGAAAAAAACAACAACGCTACGTTGGGAATTATACATGCAAATACATTTAAAATGATTAAGTCTTAGCCTACTTACAGGTTGTGGCCCAACAACTGCTGACTTTTAACTGCTGGTTTTAAAGTTGGATCTGCTTCATGATTTAGAAACAGTTTCTTTTTTAATCCGATGTTGAATTCGTGGAGATTCTGGAAGCTGTCTCTCATAAATGCGCAGCACAGAGAGCTAGATTACGATCGTCACTTTCAGGAATATAATCAAACACAAATTGTATCCATTGTTGTCGAAGTATAGTGTCCGTGGAAGCCCGAAACACAGAAGACCTGACAGCTGCGTGAACACAACTCACTCGACGCATGTCCTTTCCTGCATATTCCGGAGGGGAGGGGTTGATGCAAATGTGTGGGTTAGTGATGTACCATAACCCAGCTGTAGTCCAAAACGAGTCGCTTTTGTAGGCAATTTTACTTCCTGATTTTTAAAAGACGATATCTCTGCTTACACTGAACTTTCAGCGCTGCAACTTTGGAGATACTGTTCATGCACCAACAGCAACATTACACACACTATTTAAAATGAAAAAAAAAAGTGAAATCGCAGTAAACCCACCCTTTAACACATGCTCAGAGCCAAATAGGAGTAAAAAATAATTACTTTTAGGGTTAGAACTATATAATCTATGTTCATTATCCTCCATTGGCAAGTGTGGCGGGACATTTATTCACAGCATGCTTGTCTCTTTCAGCTGAAGATGCTTTAACTTTATCAACCTCTGTGTTTCCTTTACTGTGTTATCTTTAAAGGTGATCAAGTTGCTGCTGCTTCATCACATTTCAACAGAACATGTCTTTTGATAAAGTCTATTTGATAAAGTCTAATGACCTATTCACATGTAATATGTGCACATCTTTTATACTAAGATCAAACTTTTAGTAGATCAGGATGTTCTCAATTATATTCCTTGTCCTAAGCATCAACATCAATGCAACTTTCTGAAGCAATGATAAACACAAAACAGATTTCCATCATCTTCATTCTTCATAGAACCGCAGGCTATAACTCTTGAAGAATGATTCTTATTGTTCTATATTTGTTGATTACATGCAGATAACACCCTCATGCATTATGAGTCATTACCCAAGTCAATTCGTAAATAAAAATGATTGAAAATCTGTGTCCTGCATTTAGGCACAATATATAAATCATGCGGATGTAGTTAAAACTCTGGGTAAAGTTTTGTACGTATACTGCTTTGCACGTATACTTAAAAAGATCTAGAGGACTTTAGTTTTCAAGTGGCTGTGTCCAAAAGATTAAAAATGTTGAAGGAATCCAGAGTTAGTTTCACTTGACTTTCACTCTCCTGAGATGCCTTTATCTGATCGATATTAGAGTTAGATGTACTGTACTTTGCTTTGATATCCCACAATCCTGCGCTTTCCATTCCGTGACAGTACAGCTAAAAAAAAATAAAAATGGCATCTGAAAGTTGGGGTTGCTGGTCAGTTTGTGAGTAAATATAAATTTTTTGACCAACATCTTCTTCTGTAATAATTTCTAGCGAGAAATGACTATTGTATAGTTCGGTAAAGAATAGTTCAGTGACACCATATGACATTTTGTCGAAATGCTATGCACATGGCACCCTTTAGCATCAATATAACATGCACTGTTATGAGTAGGTTTAGGTCTGCGTCTCATATTGACGCTGAAGGAAGCCAGTCACCTATATGACACCTTGGGTTCTGCGTGTTATATTGACGCTAAAGGGTGCCATGTGCGTAGTATTTTGACGAAATGTCATATGGTGTCACCTATATGACACCAAAGGATGAGAACGGGCTCAACATTCGTGTGCAAATGCTGCCTATAAAGTGATTGGCTGGTAAGGGAACTGCAAGTTTTCAGATGCAGTCAAGAATAGGTGTGTATGTGGACGTGTGCAGTCCCTAGTACGAACGCAGGCTACTGAAGTATACAAGCTGATTATTCGTTATAAATGAGAGTGAACGTTTGTTCTGCCTTGCATCCTACACCAACACCACTGCCGTCAACAGCGTTCTTATTAACAAATATAAATTTCATATCAATAATTCTGAAATCAGGGTTTCTGCAAGTTTCACAAAGTCAAATTTAAGACTTTTTAAGACCTTTTTAAGACCATTATGAATTAAATTTAAGACCTATATCACGAAAAAAAAAAACGTATAAAGGAAACGCGTGACGAGTCTCAAAATTATTCGCAAAGTAATTTAATTTATTCAAACTGAACATTCGGCGAAATCAGTACAAACGGTCCCGTGATTTTGGAAATCTGTTCCGTTTCTGTTTTTATAAAATCCCCTTTTCCAAAGCGTGTAATGTAGGCGCGTTTTATCTTTCACGCACCTGAAGGAAACATCGTTTGAAACTATGTAGGACTGGTGTCTTGTCACCGTGTGGAGAAACCCAGAGCACCTCTGCTATTAGTGTTGGCTCTGATCAAAAAGCAAAATCCAAATCAACAAAATCTGATCCTAAATTCAGATTTTTCAAGCCAAGTATCGCTAAACTTCCACTTCCACATAGCTGAATAAAATCCGTTTTACGTCTGTCTGTGGCATCTGAGATACCCGCCAATAACACAAAACCTCAAAACTGATTGGCTGTTGCATGTTGGTCTATTTTGTAGTTGTAATACAGCGAATTAAGAACTACAACTACGTAATATAAATTAAAAAAACTATTCCAAAGTGCTGTGGGATAATTTCAATGAGATTTACATGGACATAGGAAAATTAAGACCCATTTAAAAAGATTTAAGACCTAGAACACAATACTTCAGCAAATTTAAGACTTTTTAAGGCCTTAAATTTTGATTTTGAAATTTTAGACTTTTTTAGACCCCGTGGAAACCCTGGCAATACTCACTATCATAAACTTGTTACGTTTGGTATGGGTTTTGTTTTCACTTTCTTATCTTTTATTTTGTAATTTGGCTTGGTCAGGATTCGTGGTTTTGTCATGTGATTCCCTTCCCATCATGTAATGCCGTGTGCTTCCCTAGTCTCGTTGTTCGTATTGGTTCATTGTGTTCAGGTGTGTCTTGTTATGTCATTAGTCTTGTGTGTTCAACCCAAGCTTAATCATGTCATGTCATGCTTAGTCGAGTCTTTGTTCATTTTTGTACACGTTTATGTTATTCTTGTGTGGTTTTGAGTTTTTCCCGGTCATTCACCTGTGCCATTAATCACTTATCTCAATAGTTCTAGAATATACTCCCTGTGTCTTTCAGTTTTTTTGTCCGATCTCATCTGTGTGTAACTTTTATGTCAGTGAGTGGATTTTCACTTGCTGTGCATCAACATAACGTTACCTGACAGTTATCTTTACTGAACTATTAGAATAATAAATTCCGGTAACACTTTATTTTACAGTGTCCTTGTTACATATGTTTCATGTAATAACTATAAATTATGCATACTTACATGCAACTAACTCTAAATGAAACCCTAATCCTAACCCTATAGGAAGTACATGTAGTTAATTATTATTACTCAGCACTTAAATGTATAATTACATTGTAACACAGACACCTTAAAATAAAGTGTAACCTAGTGGTGCTGCAAAACAAGAAGGTCTGGCCCTATGCCATATGTCATCGCTTCAATGCAACTCTTTTTAGATCACGGATAATCCAAGTATTATTTAGGCACTGCACTGGTTAACATGCCACTGACACTTCTAGTTTGTAAAGCCACAGCACAGCAACACACACTGGAGTTGTACCACATGACGGATGTGGACGAGGCTGTTATTGAAGGTCTCTCTCCGCATCTGACGGCTGAAGCTGAAGCTCAGCGCGGTAATACTCCGTCTCATAGTGAGGCTTCCTCTCGGTGCGTCTGAAAAACCCACACTGCTCCGCCACACGGGGAAATACAACACAAATATGTATAGGTACAGAAAGAAGGAAACATTAAGAACTAGCAATGGTTGGTTAAATCATTTAAGTATTGTATAGACTATAATGCCTCGTTTCCACTGAGCGGTATGGTACGGTTCGGTTCGGTACGCATTTATTTGCGTTTCCACTGTCAAAAGTTGTGAATGGTACCAAAAAGCCAAACCGTACCGTGCCACTATTTTGGGTACCCTTTCGTTGGGGTACCTAGCACAGTGAAAGGGTACTAAAAGGTGGAGCTAGACTCACTGCAGAACGGTGATTGGTGGACAGAGTATCGTCACTCGCGCGTGCTACAAGGGCATTAGAAGCATACAGTTGAAATATAATTCTACTGTTATTGTGTCACGAAATGTAGTTTTAAGAGTTTTTCAGGCGAGAAAGTAGTTTTTTAAAGCTCAAATCTGTGGTTTATTTATAGATTTATGTAATTTGACTGAGATCCATTTCAAGCGATCACCGGACGCTCGCGCTCGTGTCCCCGCTTGGAACAGCCTTTCTTTGGCTAGTCATCCTGACGTTTGCCGCTGACTCGGACGTCTCTGTAGTGGTTAAACATGAGATATAGTTCGTCTTGTATAAACCTAACAGGTGATCTTTGGTCTCGTGAATCTATAATTCGTTCCCTGGCCAATAGCTTTGGGAGAAGGCTACGTGAAGTTTCATATCTTTGAGCGCTGAATTTGTATATTTGACTGACTGAATTGTTTCTTTATGTTATTTAAGCTTTACTGTATATCTGTTTGTACCTTTTACTTATACTTTTATAATGGCTATTATTGATAAAACTGAAATGCAACAAAAAGAGATCATTTTGTCATTTTTTAAATTGTATTACAAGATAATCTGTTGTTTATTGCAACATTTGTACCAATATCGATATGTAATACATTACATATTGCCTGGAATATGTTTAATATTTTTACATTTAAACGAAAAGAGGCAGGGTTGTGTTTTATATTTAGTTTTGTTATAAATATAACGTTACATACATGCAGTGAATATAATCAATAGGCTATGCGTTGCCTGAACCACATTTGGGTGCTTTATAATGTTTAAAATGTATTGAAATGAAATCGAAAAGAATATTTCGTTTTATTATTGCCTAAAATGTACATACAGAGATAACCGGAGTCGCGAGCTGAGTGGCGCGTTCAAGAACGCGCTGTTCCATTAGCAGAGATCATTCTCCTGAGTCGGACTTTGCGATGGCTACTTGGTATTGAGAAAAGCCTAATGCCAGCGCTTGTTTCTAGTGACAAACATGTTGAGAAGCAAGAACAAGATCTGCTGTGCTGTCTGTCATCCATTGTTGTTTACTATGTCGCTTCTTCGCGCGAAAATGACGTCGATCGCTTCTTTCCAGCAAACACCACGCCTATCAAGTAAGGGTACTGTTGGCGGTGGAAACGCAAGCCTGATCATGGTGGACCACGAACCCGTACTGTACTGTACCGTACCGTACCCCTCAGTGGAAACGAGGCATAATATGCATAATTGGAAAAGGCAATCAATTCAGTCACATATGCACAGTGACTACTTTTAGGTGCATTTTTGGCTAGAAAAATAGAAGTACATGACTGACAACTAGTAAGTTCACCAGTGATCACACCATGATCAATATTACCAAACCGCCACTCTATCATGACCATGTCAGCATGCCAAATTATTCTTTTGGGCATCCACAATGACTGTAGATGATCCTCATGGAGGTTATGGGTGCATAATCACTGCAAAAAATGATTTTCTTGTTTTCCAATACAAATACTGTAAATAAACATTCTGAAATCAAGGTATGTTTACTGGAGAAGCAAAATTACATGAGCTAACTCAATGGGTTTTGCTTAAAACAAGAAAATACTGTATCTGCCAATGGTAGGGTGTAACGATACACAAAACTGATGGTTCGGTTTTCCCACTGGTTTTGACGTCTCGGTTCAGTTCGAATTCGGTTCGGTTTTGAAAGCTAAAATGGCTTTTTTTTCTTTTTTTACCAGTGGTTTAATGAAAAAAAATGGTCTTTGTCTTTAAATTAATTCAATTACAATTAAACATTTCACAAGGATTAAAAAAATCTGCTAATGCTGTAAACTATATAGGGAGCCGCACATTACTATAACATTAAATGTTGTAGACTTTTAACCTAAATTCAGATGCTATTTATTTTTTAGATATAATAATCAACACACAACACATTGTATGAAAACATGTAAACTGAACATAAGGCAGTTTTTGCATTAACTTGTGTTTTACTCAGTTGTAATTTTCATAAAAGATATTTTAAACATACATTAAATAATCAAGATATCATAAACAGGTTAAGCAAAATATAATATACATAGTGCATTTATTTAGTGCAAGAGTTCATTTATAGGAAGTTGTGGACACTAAATCACTTGCCTGTTGAGGTAAATATAACGCTAGTGACAAGCTATGCTGTTTTATTGACGTCTTTCCGTGGCTGAAAAGATGAAAAGTTTGGTACGCAATGACAGTACGCGATTTCGAATCATGAGTTCAGTATCGCGGTTTTTCGGTTCGAAAATCGTTACACCCCTAGCCAATGGGGTCAGAAAATCTTGTTTTTCCAATCAATTAAGTTTATTTTCCAGACCCCATTGGCAGATATATTGCTCATTGTTTTAAAGCACCCATATTAAGCTTTTTGAGATATTCTCTTCCATGCAGTGTGTAATAGAGCTGTTTGTGAATGTAAAAGGTAGGCTTTTGTCTTTCAAAAGAAAGAAGTGATTCTGAACTGAAATGAGTCGCCAGCAATGCTGAGTCAGCATTTCCAGTTTTACTTCCTGCTGAATCTGCGTAGGTTTGTAACTATACTCCTTATTCACGGCAGTGCCATCTTTGATTTTTAATGAGAATGAAAGCAAGGCTGTGAGGGATAGACATGCATCTCTTCAATGGGCTGTACTGTTATTTAATGTGTTTTTGGATTGTTCTGCTCATGAAACACTAAAAAATATCTTTCAGATGAATTTCAGATATGCTAAAAGGGGTTCTGTTTCTGACATGCACTGTATGTGGTGAACCAATCACAGCAGACTGGGACCATGTTTTTTTTTTTTACCTTGAATGCATGTAAACCTTTTGTATGAGACTCCAAAACAAAATGAGGAAGCTTTAAAATAACATAATAGTCACTTCAATTTTTCAGAAAATAAGACTTAACGGTAACACTTTACAATAAGGTTCATTTATTGAACATTACTTCATGCATTTACTAACATGAACTAACCATTTGTTACTGTATTTGTTATTCTTTGTTAACGTTAGTTAATTCAAATCTAGCTGTTCATTGTTTGTTCATGTTAGTTCAAAGTGCATTAACTAATGTTAACAAGATTTTAATAAAGTATTAGTAAATGTTGACATTAACATTACCAAAGATTAACAAATGCTAAAGAGGTATTGTTCATTCTTTGTTAATGTTAACTAATGTAGTAACTAATGAACCTTATTGTAAAGTGTTACCGACTTAACATCTCTGATGCAAGATTGTTTAAACATTTGTACTGGAAAAAAAGTCAAAAATACTGAGGGAAAGCAAAAATCCTCTTTTGCAGTGTGCAGTTTGGGCTTGTTGAGGGTTCAGGTGTACACTCACCTTCCACAGTACACACACGAGCAGCGCCAGAACAATAACTCCAGCCAGGACGGCGATGAGAATGATCCACCACGGATCGAAGTGCTGGTATTCGAGCCCATGCTCTGGGTAAACCATCACTGACACCTGCACAAACACAAACACTGATGACACGAACATGAGTGAGAAGCGTGTGTGTGTGAGCGTGTGATATCTGACCTGTGTGGCGGCATCGCTTCAGCACTAGATGCCTGATGTCGGATTTAATGGTGATGTTTGCTCTGACCAGCAGCTCCACGGCACTGACAGATGAAAACTCCTAATAAACAGGAAAAGTGCACTCACTATGAACCCTGGGCACGTTTATGGACATCACTGATAAACGCTGAAGAATTATATGTGTTTGAGGTGTTTGCTCTGGCGCCGTTTTCTTGTCTATAACTGTGTTTACATCTCACTTGCCCGTATACGGGCAATCTAACTTTACTTCACTATATTACTATTAAATCCTAATCTATTCATGACAAACTATATATCATTGGAAAGGTCTAAGACTCCTAAATAGATATTTTAGGTCTGTTTTTTTCTTACAAATTATGAATGAACAGTAATATATGAATTTATGACAAGAGTGCGCCTCAAAAAAATCAACGTCATTACAGGAGTTTCTGACCTTTGTCACAAAAAGTCGACACACACACTTTTAATAATTGAAACTTTGGTTTTTAGTGCTAAAAGTTCATAATAAAACATAATTAGTATTTGTCAATAAAAAAAGATAAAATTATATTTTAAAAAGTAAGGTAAGAAGTCCTCTAAAAAGTATAATATATTATATATATATAAATATAATTTTTTTTATTATTATTATATCACATATTTTAGTAGTTATCATAAATTAGGTATCATTTGAAAGCTTACGAACTCAGAATTCATCCTGTGAAAACCGTTTTGAAATTGGACGTTGCGTTACCATAGAAACAGTATTTTTTCATTAGGCCCCTCCCTTTTGGGCATCATCTTTCATAATTTATTATGAAAACCTTTTCTAATCTTGACAAAACACATATTGTCAGAAAGGTCTGAGTCTCAAGGTTCCATATTTAGTGACAGAAGTGATATTTGGATAGAAATTTATTAATTTGTTATGGCAAAATGCATACAATTAAATTCAATGGAATTCAATGGGAACTTCAATTTTTGTGATATCAACTTCAAATTTGGAACACAACTTGGTTAGATATATAGCTTTCACTTTATAGTAATTTTATAGTAAAACATATTTTTTAAAATGTTTATTTCATATTAAAAATATATATTAATAAAGTATATTTGATTTACTGTAAAGTACAACTTCCATAACTTTTTCATGCTTTAATTTTTTTAGTTCTTTCACTTTAGTAATAATCTGCTGATTGTTTTCTTTAAAACAAGACCAGACTTAGGTATATATTCCAAAGCATTCTTGAATTACAACCATTTAAGTTTGTATAGTGCATTTTGATGTCAATTATCAAAAAGGGGGGTGACGGGTAAAGGGTTAACCAAAAGTAAACTTTTGGTTTTTTTTTGCCTCTGCGTGCAAGGACCTTAACTCTCCATTGAGCTAATAGTTACTGTTCCACCATATCAAGAGGACAACCGACGTCTCTCACCTCAATGAAAGTGCTGTTCCACAAATTTGCTCGGATCCTGATATGGATGGAGTCTGGAGAACGTGTCTAGAGGACACCGGAAAGAGCAGACAGGCGCGCAGAGCCCAGTAAACAATCCTGAAACACACCAGCCGCTCAGATCCATCACAATCAACAGCACATTGTCGCAAAGTCATTTCTCGGTGTGTACTCTGGCTCACACTCACCAGTGTGAGAGACTTCCTCCTCTCGGACGCAGACACAGCTGGAGTGATTCTGCCCACAGGGTTTTTGGGACCCACGTCTGCTTCGGTCTCCAGATGCGAGCGCACCTTTCTGCTGCTCTGTTCACAGATGAAGCATGTAAACGTCTCTTGCATTTATTGATAAGCAGTAGCTTCATTTGATGGGTTCACAGGCCCGTTCACATCAAGCACGATAACTATATTCAGATAAGGATATCTATATTTGCTTCAACACCATTGATGATTACGGTCTGTTTATTTTTTGTTTACGTGGTGCGGTTTCAAAATGTGTATACTGTCATTGCACATGTTTTTGCTGTTCTTGGATTTAGTGGATTTAGCTGACGGAGTCAATAAAGTGGATAAAAACAACACCTAGTCTTTTTCACCGCAACTGCGCTGGAAACTCAAGGTAATACTTCTCATCATTTATTCGTGGGTATGAACGATTGTTTTCCATGTCCATTTTCTTGAAAAGTGGCTCGACTTGTCAAACAATGCTGGATCTTTCTGGATCTCGGCGATTAACTTCTCCACAATGTCGATCTGCCATTTTAACCCTCAGGTGCTCTTCGGTCATTTCTGAACAGAAAAATTTTCTGTTTTGAAATTTTAAAAATCACAGCTTCATTGGAATGTTACGAAACTCTGGTGACTTTTATGGCATTGGGTATGTGAACACACAAAAAAATTGAGGTCATGATACGAGCAGGCTAAGTGGTCGTAAAAAAAATAGTCACACTTGTGCTCTTCGGTCAAAAATGACCGACCATAGGAAATGAATGGGAAATTGACAAAAACACAAAAAATCTTTGTGTGTACAATCTACAAATCGGCCACGATGCAGAAAAAAAGTGCTCAGCATTGAAGGGGTGACACTCTAAAACGTCAAGAGTGCAAAACAGACATACCCACCCACCCACACACACACACACACACACACACACACACACACACACACACACACACACACACACACACACACTTTTATACACAAAAACACCAATAAATTGTGATTAAAGAAATCTGTTTTGAATATTTAAAAATCACAGGTTCATCAGAAAATTACGAAACTTGGTGACTTTTATGGCAATAGGTAGGTGAACACAAAAAAAATTGAGGTCATGATTCGAGTAAGTGGTAAAACATATTTTTTTGTATTATTTTCTATGGCAAAAATGGACCATAAATATTGCATAAATATTAATAAGTAACGTCAAATTGGCTCAAAAAACAAAATTAAAAAGAAAAAATATTATTGAACAAAAATAAATTGCATTGGTTTTACTGAAATGGAGAAAGTTTCATTTTTAGGTGTCGGTCACTTTCAACCGGGAAGATAACAACTGTGACTCCGAAACGAAGAGCACTTGGAGGGCTAGTGGTTACACCATGATTCTACGCCTTTTCTCTATACTATAACCAGATGGTGCTAATTTTTCTGAAGGCCTAGACTCTATATTATACTAAAATACTGCATTAATAATTTTTTGAAAAAAATAATAATAATATATATTTAGAAAAATATATATATTTTCCATGGCAAAAATAGACCATAAATATTGCATAAATATTAATAAATTCAATCAAATTGTCTCAAAATACTAAATTAAAAAGAATAAATATTATTGAACAAAAATAAATTGGTTTTACTGGGATGGAGAAAATTTAATTTTTAGGTGTCCGGTCACTTTTGACCGGGAAGATGAACAAGTGTGACTCCGAAAACGAAGAGCACCTGAGGGTTAAAAGTGTGAGCCCATTAAATGCGAGTGGATTCTCATTGACTGTCGGTGTTTTATCGTTCGACAGCTGGAAAAAAGCGTTCTGAAAGTGATCTCAACGATATCGTTCTTCATATCGTTATAGTTGTGGTGTGAACTCTGCTATTCTTTAATATGGAGAATGCTTTTAGAACTATATCTTTATGGTTATCTTTATATTTATGATCCTTGGTGTGAACACGCCTTTACCTTGAGGTTTTCAGCCTGTGGGGATTGATGTTTGCCCAGACGCAGAGGGTCGAGCGCAGACTGAGGTTCACAGAGAGTGTGTGGATGTCCGTCGACCTGCAGAGACGTCGGGTACAACAGCCACTTCTTGTTGATCAGCTCGTACGGCCACATGATGTTCAGAGACGCCGAGCCGAACGTTTTCAGAGGCTGCCCAGCATTAGACACCTGTTAACACACAAGGAGTTATTTCTGTCCTGTGTCATCCATTTCTCCATAGTTTATCCAAAAACTAGATGATTTGGTGAGAGCAAATAGAGACTTCTTTTAAAATCTCCTTCTTCTCACCGTAATCTCACACGTATCTCCTGTAATTGTCACTTGCCCGTATACGGGCAATCTAAATTTACTTTTCTATATTACTATTAAATCCTAAACTATTCATGACAAACTATATATCATTGGAAAGGTCTAAGACTCCTAAATAGATATTTTAGGTCTGTTTCTTCTTACAAATTATAAATGAACAGTAATATATGAATTTATGACAAGAGTGCGCCTCAAAAAAATCAACGTCATTACAGGAGTTTCTGACCTTTGTCACAAAAAGTCGACACACACACTTTTAATAATTGAAACTTTGGTTTTTAGAGCTAAAAGTTCATAATAAAACATAATTAGTATTTGTCAATAAAAAAAGATAGAATTATATTTAAAAAGTAAGGTAAGAAGTTCTCTAAAAAGTATAATATATTATATACATATATATATATTTATTATTATTATATCACATATTTTATTAGTTATCATAAATTAGGTATCATTTGAAAGCTTACGAACTCAGAATTCATCCTGTGAAAACCGTTTTGAAATTGGACGTTGAGTTACCATAGAAACGGTATTTTTTACTTAGGCCCCTCCCCTTTTGGGCATCATCTTTCATAATTTATTATCAAAACCTTTTCTAATCTTGACAAAACACATATTGTCAGAAAGGTCTGAGTCTCAAGGTTCCATATTTAGTGACAGAAGTGATATTTGGATAGAAATGTATTAATTTGTTATGGCAGAATGCATACAATTAAATTCAATGGAATTCAATGGCACCCGGTGGCTATTTTTGGTATAACGCCTAAACAAAATCTCATGGGAACTTCAAAATTTGTGATATTAACTTTAAATTTGGAACACAACTTGGTTAGATATATAGCTTTCATTTTATAGTAATTTTATAGTAAAACATATTTTGTAAAATATGTATTTTATATTAAAAAATATATATTAATAAATTATATTTGATTTACTGTAAATTATAACTTCCAAAACTTTTTCATACTTTAATTTTTATGCTTTCACTTTCAGTAATAATCTGCTGATTGTTTTCTTTAAAACAAGACCAAACTTGGGTATATATTCCAAAGCATTCTTGAATTACAACCATTTAAGTTTGTATAGTGCATTTTAATGTTGCATTTTAAGGGCCCCTGTTATGCTATTTTAAAGTTTCCTAATGTTGTTGTGGAGTCTCATACAACATGTTTACATGGATCAGATTTTCAAAAATCCATAATAGGGCACTTTATGAAGATAGAATTATTGACTGCAAGGGGACTTTTTTGAGATATGATAGAGCACCCTCTGAGGAATAAAATCTTCTGAGCACATGAACTTACAATAAACTCATATTCCACTGCGCCTGCCGACGTCCTCCAGTGATGTCATGGCGCTCTCGCCCATCACAGCTCCGCTGAAGAACATCCGATGAGGACGAGACAGTCTACAGGAGAACAACAAACCACAGCTTAACCAGCGCTTCTGAAAACATTTAATATGAAACATTCGATTATTGAGATACACACTGAGCCCAGCAAGCAATATCCGTCATTTCTCTGTCTAGGTTAACTATAGACCCGATATAGTCCGGCTGTGAGTAACACACTTCCAGCCAAAATAACCTAGAATTTGGTCAGATGTCATTTTTGCCAGAATAACTTGTGAGATATGTGATATTCCATCATGTAAGTAAAGTCAACAGTGATTACAAGCTGTTTAGTTTCATTTCTTCACTCATTTCATTTCTTTGTTGTCTAATTGTTGGTTAGTCTATTCTTGGGCGATGGTTTAGACGTCTATTAAATGTTCACTGACAGCCCAATTTTTGTCCTGTTTTAGCCAGGCATCAGGCTGTGTTTGGACGGCTATTAGACCTCTTTTAAATGCAAAATCGCTTGCTGGGAAGTGACATCAGCATTCATGAGAAAATAAGCTGCTATTTGAGAAAACGCCAAAGATCAGAGATGAAAGTAAGTGAACACACACCCGCTGAGCACCAGAGGAAGCTCGATCACCACCCGCGCGTATGCCGTGACGGGGGCCAACGCCGGCTGCTCACTGATCCTGTGTGGGATTTACACATATGGCGGAAATCATAACCTTTGTTTAAGCACTTTCTACAAAAGGGTGAATGAATCTCACAACAATATCCAGGTTACATTTCACCGGGAAGCCATTTTTGTTTTGCAAAAAGCAGAGCAAAAGTATTCATTTGTTATGATCCAGTGCTAAATGGCCTCCTTTCCAAATAGTAAGCACTTAAAAGAAATAGGGCCAGATTCACTAAGAGTGAACCCTCTTTTGGTGTTAAAAAATACTGTGAGGATTTATCAAAGACATGCACTGAAAAATTAGCAAGGAATGTTATTTTTGAGACAATAAATTCCTCCTTAACTCTACCCTATAAACATTTTATTATTAAATAATCGTGAAAAGTGCATTTTAATTTTCACATATTTTTATAACATTTATTAAAAAAATAAATGCTTTTTTAATGTTATTTTTAATTTGCGCTGCTCTTGGTAGATTGCGTTAGTTGGTCATTATGGAAATGATTACACACCTTTTTTAACTAAAACTTTGTATACTTTTTGGCCGTTCATTTACATGACAGTGGTGTTTTGGTGGCCTGAGAATACAAACTTTTTAAAACAGGTTTCAAAGTGCAAGTTTTTGAAAACACTGATAGCCACATTTCCATTATCCGTCAAATTACAAAAATAGGCCTACATGTCAATTTTTACCAAAAACTACCATATATCACAAAAAAAAAATGTTACGCTCGCATGGGGTGTTTTTTAGGTCAATTAAAAAAGGAATATTACGCAAAACTGCATAGGAAATGTTTTTTTTATCACATTTACATGTCACCCGGTGTACTTAACAGTTGATCACTCTTTAAAGAATTCATGAATGTTTGGACAGAAGACGAGAGTTCTTTATTAAAGCTACACTGTGTAACTCTTTTAGTTTATTCTTAGCTAAAAACACTTAGTTCTTTCAAAAATATATGTGCTCATTAATGTATATTTACCAGAGATGTATAAAGTACTAAAAAACCTGGACTTGAGTAAAAGTACAAGTGCTCTATCAAAAAGTGACTTAAGTAGAAGTTGAAGTGCACCACACTTAAGTAGAGGTACTAAAGTATTCAACATTTTTTTTACTTAAGAATTGCAAGTAGTTTATTTTAAAATTCACTACTTAAGTACTAAAAGTAAAAGTAAAAGTATTGTGTCATGTAATTATTAAAGAAAGCAGTCAAAAGTTTGAACTAGCAATCAAATAAGGCGCGATAAAAATTTGCTTTGGCGGCCGCAAAAAATGTCATTGCAGGACAACCCTTGCATTAGTTGTCAATGTGTGTCAATCAATACCATTACCCTATAAATCTGCCGTGTGATTTAGGCAGCATGAAAGCCAACTTGCAATGAATGATTCGGTAAAAATTTTGCAATTGTACCGAGTAACTAGCAGAACATTAAAAAATATCAAAGTAAAAATACTAAATTCATCGAAAATATCTACTGAGAAGTATGAGAAGTTGAAGTATGAGAAAAACAATACTCTAGTAGAGTACAGATACAGCATTTTAGTACTTAAGTACAGTACTTAAGTAGTTCTACTTCGTTACTATACATCTCTGATATTTACTTCGTTCAAGTAATAAAGTATTCTCTGAGAGTATAATATGCCATTGAAAATACATACGAGTAAGGGCTTCTAATGTCGGTTGGTAAATCATGGATGAGGTTCGAACTGGAAGCCATGTTAATCTTGGACTACATTGGCCACCGTAGGCGTTAAAACGAAATCAGAATTGAGAGGAACAGAAACTAATATTCACTGGAAGGTCATATACCTTTTCACTGCTAGATGGGGTAAAAATCACACAGTGTAGCTTTAAACTCAAAAAACAAAGGAACTGCGGAATACTGGATTCTAAACAACAAAGAAATACAACAATATATCAAGAGCTTGAAGCAGAAATGAGGAGAAACACCCAGAAACTCCTCATACATGCTCACAGTATAAGGGGCCAACACAACACGTCTCCTTCCATTTTTTAGTTCGTTTCCACGGATCCATGTGAACAAATGAGGATTGCTTTCATAACTTTGTCATCTGTACAGAGAAACAAACCTTTCCTTTTTTAGTACATCTGTTGTCGAGTAAACGTCCCCTGATTAAGATTTGTAACGATTTGAATTTAAAAAAATCTGTCATGCATTTAATTATTTATTTATTTTATATAAATGTAAAGGTATTTGGAAGTGAAATGTGCTGTTGTCATGAAAATGATGTTACAATGCAAAACTAATATGGTCGTAAAATTAAGGGTGAAATATGACCAAGATATTTCTTTGTGAGATTCATCCAACATTATTTGTATGATGTGTTTTTTTTTTCAAATGGCAGGCAGAAATCAGAACTGGAACTCACGTGAGACAGTGCCGAGATGAACACTCAGTGACGTAGTTTGTATGGTGATGGCAGAAGTGCTCAGAATTAGATAAAATTTGACCTAACATAAAGAATTAAAGGTCAATTTGAGTTTCTCAAAGGTCAGAATTGTGTAAAAGTGTGTATGTGAGAGCGTTACTGTACCGTCGCGTCTCTTTTGAGTGGATTACCCAGATCACACAGCGCTTGAGAGCCATTCTGATTGACTTCACACAACACCTTCAAAACAAGACCAGCATTAGGAGGCTAAAGCTATGTTCAGACTGTTCAGTCCAAATCCGGTTTTATGTGCACATCCGAATTCGAAATCCGATCAGAATTCGCTCTGTGCAGGAGAAAAATGCTAACTTCCGGCTTGAGGGCGGATGTTGGATACTTCGGTTGCCGTCGTTTACATCAGTGGACCCATAGATACCTATTAATGGACCGGCTATCTAAAGCTTAGCAATAAATCTAAATACATTTATCTAAAACTATGTTCGTTTGTTCATAGTCAAGTCAATCAACACAGTTTTTACACATATTTGGGTGGAGCCAATTGTGAAAAGTAGCCAAGCAGTCGCTTTACAGAGTGGAGCGTTGCGTATCCATGACAACTAGATGGAAGTTTTTATGCTACTAATTATTATTTATTATTATAATATTACACCCTTTAACCAGAAGAAGCCCTAACTTAGAACCTATTTTGCAAGGGAAAAAAATTTCTAAAAAATTTTAAAATAAAAAAAGTCAAATATGTCAGATGCGCCTTTTTGTTGCTTTATTCAATACAGTTTATCTCAGATAGGTATTTTTGACACCATTGGAGAGAGCTCACTGAGACCTTTATTTTGATATAAAGAACTCATATTCGCCCAAAATGCCACTTACGCCCCTCTGGCTCCAAGCCCTCCGAATAACAGTTAACGTTACCAGATAGCAGCTTGAGCACGTATCATGGCAACATGACATCATGACTTTTGTGTAAACATACAGCTATCCCCGCGTGTATGCATGTGCTCTACGCCGTCAAATGTCCGAGCGAAACGAAACAAAATGTAGATCTACATCTGGGGATCATATTTTTTTCCTAGGACGGTAGGGGAAGACTCATAGCTATATGCTATTAACCCCAGTGACGGGTAGGTTTAGGGACGGGGTTGAGGTAGGTCATATTTTTATATATACAGTAATAACGTTAAGTTAACGGCATTCATAAACACGCTGAAAAGTGATTATGAATGTTGATATCACGCCAAAAAGGGAAATACGAATTGTCGTGTCATACACACGCAATTGCATGAGCTTGGATGTTGTCGTGACTTAACGTTACCTTCAAAATTATGCAAATACTGAGAGATGTAATATTTAAACCCCTTCTCTCTCTTGCTCTGGGGAGCTGGAGAAAAACCACTAGCCAGGCGATGAACACCATCGAGCATCGACTGTAATATTCGGCAGAGATGTCCAAGACATCTGGAGAAATATACATCCTCTATGCGTCCATCAGGCTACCGGAAACTAGACACCCCCTATCGGTTTCGCAGCTGGAAGTAGCATATGCTAACGTGCACATAGTCAATTGACCCTTCGCTAAGCCACGTCCGAAAACCGCCACTGGCCAATCGTGTCTTTGCAACCGTAACTAGGCACGGGAGGTCTGGCAAGCTTTCGAAGCGAGGGAAACATGCCGAAGCATTGTGCATATGGATTGTGCAAATCTGATACCCAGTCTCCTAAAAGTTTGGACAGGGAAGTGGATTTTTTTTCCTTCCCGAAAATCTAAAAGCCAAGGAGAGAAATTATGGGCTGATCAAGCAGAGTGGGAGACCCACAACTAAATGTCGACAGGATTAACAAAAACTCCTATTGCTTGGAAATATTGATGGTTCTTTGTTCATAATAAATATATTTTAACTAGTGCTGTCAAACGATTAAAATATTTAATCACGATTAATCACATTAATGTCATAGTTAACTCGCGATTAATCGCACATTTTCTAAATGTCTTTTGATTTCTTTTTGTTACATAATTTTTTCTCATTTTAATGCTCTTATCAACATGGGAAAGTGGATTGGCTTGTTTAGTGCAAATTTTTTTTTATTATTATTATTGAAAATAACATTGGAATAGTGTTCAATTTCACACTAACATACCAATAATCTCTCACACAATGTAACACTGTCTATCAATAAAAGGGTGAAAGAAATACTGACGAGGTCCTGATATTGGCGAGGGGTGGAGAATTCGGATCATCTGTGTGTGTGTGTGTTTGCTTGGCCATCATCAAGTGGTGTTTCATACTGGACGTGCTGCGACTGATGATAGCTCAGTTCACAACGACAAAACACACAGATCCGGCGTCTCGCGCTCGTCATCCACTCAAAACGTAACGTTACTCATTTGGCCGGCTCGCAAGCCGAAACGAGTGTGTGCGGCACAAAACGTCCTCGCGCTGCCAATTTTGAAACCCATTCATTTCAATGGCTTGCGCGCGCGTGAGGACGTTTTGTTGCTTCTTCGACCAAAGCGCAAGCGGATCTAGCTAGACCGTATAACAAAACAACAGTCACGACGCACACACTCGTTTGGGCTTGCGAGCCGGCTTTGAGTGGATGACGAGCGCTGAGGCGCCGAAATGGATCAGGATTCACGACGCATGCCGTCCTGTTGCAAAAGCATGTGAAAAAAGTACAAAGTTTGCTAGGACAAGACCGTTAAAAAAGACTGTTAATCGCGGCGATAAAAAAATTAACGACGTTAAAATGGGTTTGCGTTAACGCCGAGAAGAACGCATTAAACTGACAGCCTGAATTTTAACGTAAAATAAGAATCGATTAAAGACAAGACGGAGGCTCACTGACATATCAGCATTTTGTTAATCGACACAGTGTGGACATCAATAATGTTAGCTCAGATTCCAATCGCATACACAAATGATCAGATTTGGACTGATAGTGTGAACAAGGCCTATAATAACTATCGTGAGTTCAGTATTGTGATATGTATATCGAATCGTGAATCGTTCGTCTGAAGGAGAACCTGCTGTCCCATGAGTCCAGAGTACGAGAGTGTGTTTTGGCAGAGACACCATCAGCTGCGCTGGCGTGAGCATCGTCCCCGTCTTCCTGAGGGGTTTCTGGGTTCGACGGCGTGTTCGTCACCGTGACCTCGAGCACGACTGACCTCTGATCGACAGAGAGAACACCGGCACATCAGAGCCGTCTCTAAACGCAGAGGAGTTCAAACTATGAGGGCTTCATGCATCTCTTTGGTAACACTTTACAATAAGGTTCATCCGTTAACATTAGTCAACTGGGACACTTTACTTGAAGGGGTGTGCATAAGACTGACATGACACTTTCATAATCATGACAGGACACAGTCAAGAACATGAAGGATTTTATGTAGGTTTTATGCATGTTTATGACAAATGTCATTAAGTGTCATTCGCTCAATTATGACTTTTTTAATGCAAATATGACATTGTTTGAGATGTCAAACAATAGATGTCACATAAATTGTCATAAATATGTCATAAACATGACATAGCAGATTAATTATCAAACATATGGGTTAACATTACTGTACTTTAAACTGTCATGCGTTTGGTTGACATTGCGTGAGCTTAGAATTATAAGGTATCTTATCATTCTCCGTTTAGGGTAGTTCTGAGATATTGAGCATCAAAGTTTTTACATCCCAGCTGGCAAAACTGTAATGTAGTATAATCTTCTATTATAGCTTTATCTATTCTTTTTTTTTTACATAAATAACACCACACAGGCATTAATAAACACCTTATGGATCAGATTATGTCAAAAACTCAATTTCGACCAAAAGTGGAGATAGAACCTTATAATTCTAAGCTCACAATTGGCTGTCATGAGGCATTATAACTGTGTCATGAATAGTTTTCTTGACCTCAACTACAGTGGTACAAATTGAATTTGTCATTAAAATGTTATAATGGCCTTATGACAGCCAATGTTATCAAAACCAACCGCATGACAGTTTATTGTAATGTTAACCCATAAAGCTAAGTGCTTTCTTAAGTTTGATAATTAATCTGCTATGTCATGTTTATGACAGGTTGTCTTGTCTCAGTAATATCAAGTTGTCATGAGACACTGACAGGTTATGATGTATTGGTTTATGTCAAGGTGTCATTACCAAGGCATCTCAAACTATGTTATATTTGCATTAAAAATGTCACAATTGAGCAAATGACAGTTAATGACAGTTGTCACAAACATGTTGAAGACATGTGTCCGGTCATGATTATGAAGGTGTCATGTCACTCTTATGCACACCCCTTCAAGTAAAGTGTTACCGTTAACTGCCTTAGTTAACATGAAATAAGAATGAACAATACTTCCTCAGAATTAATATTTATTAATATTTAATTTTCAATATTAATTTAATAACAATTTATTTATTAATTTATTAACATTAATATTAATTTCAACATGTACTAATACGTTATTAAAATCAAAGGTTTAGTTAACACTGTGAACTAACATGAACGAACAATGAACAGCTGCATTTTTATTATGAAACATGAATAAATACTGTAACAAATATATTGCACACGGTTAGTTCATGTTAGTTAATACATTAACTAATGTTAACTAATTAACCTTATTGTGTTAAAGTGTTACCTATTTTTTACATTTAACGAGTGAAATGCTTGCACTTGTTAAGGAAAATAAAAGTATGTACAGTCAATTAATGAATGAATTGTAGAAACATTAAGGAAATATGTTCACATGTAGGATGAGTCCAGAGACTTACCGCGGTAAAGGAGTGAAGGCGTGTGAAACGGGTGCTTTTGTGCCGAACTGGTAGACAAGCTGAAGGTTGCTCTGGCATATTCTATCCTCGCCACACTCTTCCCTGACAAAGTTAACCTGAAAACAGACAGAAAGCTTGCAGATTCATTTTTACTGTTATACTAATGGTTCCTGATGTATTGAATTCCCATTCGGTGAACGTTATATAAAGGGAAAATGTACAGAGCAGTACTTTTCACAAACCCCTGACATAAGGCACACGCAATCATATGACGACTTAAAGGAGCATAACGCAAGTCTCTGAGTTTTTGCAGAACTACGCCCCCTCTGGTGACAAATGAAACTGCGTGCGCGCTCATGGAATACCATAGACTTTATAGAGTAGACATATACACGGAATACACGCACGTTTGCACGAGCTTCATAACCAAAGGAGCATCAGGCACACATCTTTTGTTACAGTCATAATGAGGTAATACAGTTATAAATCTGCAAGTCATTTAAAATATATGAAAGGAAAGGCATTTGAGTAAATTACACACTTATGTAGGCCTATGTGTGTGTGAGGGGAAAACAGGGGTAGAAAACTTCGGCTTTTGTTTCCATTGATCTCCATGTTGAACTGTTTTATGTGCTTACTGTATCCACTTATGATTGTATTATTATGGAAACACGTTCATGAACACGTTTGAGCCCTAGAGCAGACCGCCCGAGATCTCTCCGTTTGTTGAAAGCCTTCCCGATGTTGACTCTAGTCTTATTCCGACGCCTGGCACTGGACAGACAGAAGTTGTATTTTCTTTGTCTTACGTGGAGTTTGCGTTGGGGTTTGTAATGAACTACAAGCCGGTCTCTTTGGGGCTGTTTTTACACCTGGCCACAATGCGTTTTCTCAGATCTATTTGATTTATAAAAACGATTCCATTACACCTGGTCACATAAATGTGTTTTTGCAAAACGGATATTAATCTGATATTCAATTCCCGCGTTATATACAGATTTCATGAAGTGCACGTCACCGAAAGCAACAGATGAGCTGCATTTTATAAATCATCAGCTTCGGCTATTTCAAAATCAGCAAAGACAGCAATAAGAGAGAGCGGCAGAAGCCCTGGTATGAGATCATTTCATTTCTTAAGGCTACTTTTAATGAAGATAGTGGAGGTAGAAGGTAACTTAGTGTTAATCGTATGCGTCTTACTTTCACTTTCATTTGCGATAGATTGCGGCGCGCTGGCTTATAAATACACTCGCCTGCTCATCTGATGCACGTCGTCATATATGACTAAAACAACATGACATAGCCTGTTTTCAACAACCAGATGCATTTACACTTGTCCAGTTTCGTCTGGAATACAGCCCAGACCACGTCCTCAATGGTTTGAGCTGTCGGATTCAAATCCGTCTGGATTCAACCTGTCTTTTCACGATCGAATAAGTTATCCGATCACAGAAAACGCATGAAGTGACCAGATGTAGACTAAACAGCCCCTTTGAATCCATCTTCTACTTTTGGGAAAGTTGACTAAAGTTGCGTCGCTCGAGTTGTCTTCTCTGATACGGAGAACGGCGGCGAATACACTATCCTGCAGGCACATAGCCAGGCGAGCGTGAACGCGCATGACGTCACGCCCAGTCTCAGATTCGAGCCCGAATCCCTCTTATATATTTCACTGTACAGGATTATAGAGGCGATCGCAGTGATCAGAGAAGGGCTCATTCAGCCCATCAGGCGATTGTTTCAGCATGTATGGGTTAGAAAACGGCTAATTTTAACATAAAATGTTGCGCAATGCACCTTTAAAAGAATACATGAAATATTGAAATAAACCTTTTACCTAAAGACAGATATAACTGTAAACACGTATATAAAGTGATATATATATACTATATAGCAAATCTCAACTGCTTGTTTGTTATAAAATGTAACTATATTATTGCACAGCTCAAATGTGACTATAAGGCATGAAGTTATTAAAGGTCCCCTGACATGAAATTTTCATTTTCTGAGGTTTTTTAACATTAATATAAATTCCCCTAGCCTGTATATGGTCCCCCAGTGGCTAGAAATTTCAATCGGTGGAAACCAAGCTTTGGTTATATTTCTCTGCCTTTGAGAAAATGAAAGCTCAGACGCGCTGATCTTGAATCTCCCCTGTATGACGTCATACGGAGGAAAGGGAACCTCCCCTTTCTCCGCTTTGCACGCCCAGAGAATTTCGCTCGCCATTGAGAAAATGAGCTAAGAAGTACAAACGTGCAGAGCGCGATTTGAGTTTTTCCTTAGAGACATCATGTCTTGCAAACGAGCGAAGCATGGCAGTTGATCAAAAATGAACACAAAAGTAGGTTACACTTTATTTTTAATGTGTCATTGTTACACTGTAATTATACATTTAAGTACTGAGTAATATTAAGTAATTACATGTACTTACTAAAGGGTTAGGATTAGGGTTTAGGGTTAGTTGCATGTAATTATGCATAATTTATAGTTATTACTATAGTAATTACATGTAACATATGTAACAATGACACATTAAAATAAAGTGTTACCCAAAAGTATTTTTAGTTCCTTCATCCGAGCCTGGGTTACTTTTATTTTCTCTGGAAATGCGCGACACCCAAAGTTTTGTATGGTCCAAACATTTCACCGACAACTGTTTCTTCAACTTGGGCCAATACAGAGCTGGCCTTGATGAACGTCTGAAAATAAATCGATCGAGATACCATGTAAAGTAATCAGAAAATAATCTTTCTCTTAAAACCATTCAATACTGTTTATGCATAAGTCAAGCCAGTGACTAAAATATGTATATGTGATGGGAATAGATATAAATATTTTAAAAACTTCTTCTCACAATTCGTTAATCTATCAATATGTAACAGTAAAAATGCATAATAGCTGTAGTAAAAGTTTCACATGTAATATGTAGAAATTTCATATGCAAGCATCTCAGCCAATCACAGCAGTGGGCGGTTCCACTGAATCCCACAGCAGACACGCCCCTTCAAACAGGGCGTTCAAATCACAGGCTAAAATCAGGTTAAGAAAAATGCCATTTATTTCTAAATTATGACTATTTTTTATCTAAAAACATACTAACATTTGTAGGGCAACCCAGGAAACATTATAAAATAATAAAATAACCCCATGTCAGGGGTTATTAAGACCTTTAAGTTATTTTAAAGTCCCCCTGTAGTGAAGATCCAGCTTTCAGTTGTTTATGTGTCTATGTGGTGTTTTAATATGCTTTAAGACAAACCATGTGTATATTCATAAGTTGACAGCATTGCTGAGTATTTTCTCCTTAAGCTGCAGTGAACCAAAGACAGTCTCAAAAACACGGTTCGCTGGTGTTTCTGATGTCACAAACTACCCTGTAACCAATCAGATCAAACGTGTGATCATCAACCAGTGGATCACTGAGCTGAGTGAGTGGAGGTGGGGCTCATTTGCATATTCATAGAACCACGCATACTAAATGAGGCAAGAGTGTTGAGGTTCATTCAAGGTATTTTAAGGCATGAAGATTTTTTTTTATTTAAGTTAAAAAAATGTTTAAATATGTAATTTTGGTGATTAGTTTTAAGTGATAAAATGATTGACGACAGGGGGACTTTAAAACATTAACGTCATGATTTTCTACAAAGCTGCTTTACAACAATATGTATTGTGAAAAGCACTATACAAATATATTTGGTAACACTTTACAATAAGGTTAATTTATTAAACATTAGTTCATGCATTAACTAACATGAACTAACCATTTGTTACTGTGTTTGTTATTCTTTGTTAACGTTAGTTAATACAAATCTAGCTGTTCATTGTTTGTTCATGTTAGTTCACATTGCATTAATTAATGTTAACAAGATTTTAATAAAGTATTAGTAAATGTTGAAATTAACATTAACAAAGATTAACAAATGATGAAGAAGTATTGTTCATTCTTTGTTAATGTTAACTAATGTAGTAACTAATGAACCTTATTGTAAAGTGTTACCATATATTTGACTTGTCTTTGAATAGATCAAAATACGATGGCACTTTTCACAATTTGTGAAATGACAGCCATTATTACAATATTCATAATTTTTCCAATTAACCATCTTGTGCTATTTGGAAACATTTTATGTTTTTTTTTTTTTTTTTTTTTACTTCATCTGAATGGTACGGAAAATGGTAAAGGTTTTGGCATTTGCTGTGGGAACACACAAAATTAATGGACATGATTTGAAAAGGTTTCCACAATATATTTTTTTCCTACTATGGAAGTCAATGAGACCAGAAACTGTCTGGTTACTGATATTCTTCTAAATATCAGAAAATCGGCTGAATGGATTCAAAAACGGTAAAACTCAACTGTTTAACTCTGGGGGAGTTGTAAAATGAGCCTATTTCCAGAAAAAGGGGCAGTATCCCTTTTAATGTGCAACATTAGAGTGATACTAGACCAATATTAATCTAATGTTGGACATCTCTCTCTTGAGACAAATGCACAGTCTAGAGTCATTATACACAAACATCTGAACACAGAATCAAAAACAGATTCTGAACCAAAATCAATAGACACAGCACATCAGCAGCGGTGGATCATGTGAAGTGCATGTGTTGTACCTCAGAGTGGAGTGTGTTGGAGGGACTGGGGCTCAGGACAGGGCTCAGCTGGTTATGGTTATGGCCCGTGTGATGGCGATGTCTGCTTCTCCGGATAGTGTGTGTGATCGCCAGAGACACGGGTCGCAGCTTGTCCACAATGTTTTCCTGGCGAAGCGAGAACAGAAGAGTTTATAGCACTTCATTGAGACCCTCCTTTTCATATTATCGAATGCAGCCGCAGTTTCAATCGCAACGTGTTTGTGTTTTAGAGCAAAGTTTGAATCCCCTGTTTTATGTTCAAAGTGTTGATTTTACATATGGATTTTTCAGATGTGGGAACAGGAAGAATTCAATAGCTGTGTCTCATTTGAAGGCTGTGACCTCAGGAGATTAGATAACTGGATAAACCAATCGCATGGCACCGCATCTCAAAGGTTGGATTGAGAAGCGTCTGACATGATTGCGTTCTCAAACACAAGAGAACTTTGCCGGTTTGCCAATATCCAGTTTTATTGCAGATCATTTGCGCCAATTTCCCAGGTAGCGAACAGTTTTGTTCTCTTGAACACATAAGAGATGTTTATTCACAAATTCTTTATGCGATATTCCAATTAAATTTGCAACTTTGGATGGAAACAAAGCTTGTGATACTAATGATTGCTGCTTTGAAACAAAAAGTGATATAAATAAAGCAGACTTGGCATTTAACATTTAATATTTAGCAATATTATTGATCTCAACTGAACTGAGCTGGACGATGACATCACGTTTTTCTCCAGAGCAGCTATATATCTTTAATTAACTAAATTAATAACTTTTTACAACAAAAATGAACCATCACTGAACTTACTTAAGCTGAGCTATGATGCTATTTTCTTCTGGAAAAAAACAAATCTTGACTTGACATTCACAAAAAGACCATGTTTCCACCTGTATTTAAGTGCTTATCGTCATACCAAGATATGACCTCTTCTATCCACTTACTGTCTAATATTTAATATTTTTCATAATATTGATACCTCTCCTTTTGCATTACATTGTAATTATTTAATTCTATGTTGTTATGTCTACATATTGGCACTGAAAAAGAAGTTGCTTTTAATCTCATTGTACATGTGTATAGTGACAATAAAAGGGCATTTCATTTCACCAGGTGAAAAGAGTAGCTCTATCTCTACCTGAACAACTAAAGTCACGGTCTGACAGTCCGGATGTTTTTGTCCTCGTAGCTCCACTTCCACAGAATGAACAAACTCCGGCTCTGATAAACCGCGGTCCAGGAACTGAACTCTGTGAGGAAGACCCAGCTTTCTGCGCTCCACGTCTGCCTCGAAATGAACTCCGAGAGCTGATGAGACAGAGACGTTCAAACATACACGTATATATCTGTACTTACACCGGATGATGTGGGAATGTCTTACTGATGTGCGGCGAGTAGGAGTCTGGATACGCAGTGTACGAGTAGCAGGCCTTCACATCCACACTACAAGAAGACAACACACAATTACACAAGTACAGATTTACTGTCATTTTTTAAAATATCAATTTCAAATTGGATTTATCTATACTGAATGTGATAAATATACATCGCCGTTCAAATGTTTGGGATCTTTAAGATTTTTTATGTTTTTAAAAGAAGTCTCTTCTGCTCGCCAAGGCTGCAGTTATTTGATTAAAAAAAAAAAAAAAAAAAACTGTAATATTATGAAATATTATTGCTATTTAAAATAACTCTTTTAATATTTTAAAATGTCAATTATTCCTGTGATCAAAGCTGGATTTTTAGTCTTCCGTGTCACATGATCCTTCAGAAATCACTTTAATATGATGATGTGATGCTCAATAAGCATTTAAAATGGCAGTTTAAAATATATTTTGAATTGTCATAATATTTAACAATATTACAGTGTTTTTTCTTTTGTATTTGTAATCAAATAAATGCAGCCTTGGTGAGTTGAAGAGACTTCTTTAAAAACTTTTCAATGGCAGTGTGTGTATGATGAATGATTGTGCTTGTAGTTTCCAAGCAAGATGTCATAAACACAATGTAAAAGCATTGGAAAGTATAAAGTAAAGTAACTCCTCACCAAACTCCGTCATGACCCTCGCAGTTCTGCTGGGTGAGATCGATGTACTGAGGCTCGATGGAGATCTCTCGGATCACGTGGACCACTGGACGTGACCTGGTGGACAACAATGAGTCAGAAAACATTCCTGAAACTATTCCTGTGGCTTTAAGCCCTTACATATTTAAAACAGTAATATCCTATACTAAACCTTAACTAATATTGACAAACTATATATCATTTGAAAGCTTACAGTCTGTAGTTTTCATATTCGATGATTGATAAATTACAGAGGAGCCGTAATTTATAGATTTGCAGCAAGAATATTTCATACTCCTAATGTGTGAAAGATTGATGAACATGAAAATCATGAAATAATGGAAGAAACATTAGTTTGTTTCCATGCCAATAGTTCAAAAGATAAAATCCATTATATATATATATATATATATATATTTTTTTTTTTTTTTTAAGTCTGAAAATGTTTTATATATAAAGGAAAAAATGTTGATTCCCCATTTGTGATGTAGCAGCGAGCTATAACCAAAAATAACAAATATACCAAAATCTCCCTGAAAGCTCATTTTTTGAGATACCAGCCTAAAATTTTAAACACAACTTGATCAGAGTTTTGGCTTTGATTTCTTGTAGTTTTAGAGTCCACCGGGTTTTGGAAATATATATTTTATATAAAATATGAATAATTAAATTTTTACATTTTCCTAAACTCAAACTTCTATAACTTTTTTCTTAATTTATTTAACTTCTACAAAAATCGCCCAAAATGTCTTCTTTAAAACAAGACCAATCTTACATCTATATTCCAAAGCATTCTTGAATTACAACTACTTAAGTTCAGATTGTGCATTTTCATGTTTATTCAAAGAGGGCTGCAACACTTAAGAGGTTAAATGACTGCTATTTACATTTATTCATATAGCTGACGCTTTTATCCAAAACGACTCACAATTGCTATACATGTCAAAGGTCGCACACCTCTGCAGCAACTAGAGGTTAAGTGTCTTGCTCAGGGACACATTGGTGTCTCACAGTTGATGTCTCTCACACCAAAGGCATGTGTCTTATCCACTGCGTCATCACCACCCCATTGCATCCGCTGTAACAGGGTTTGCAGCTCAAGTGCTAAAAACACAGAGATCTCACCTGTAAAGTCAGGATCTTATCAGCTGAGGGAGCCGACAGCTAGATCTGGATAAAAATTCCCATCAACATCTAGTCCTCCAGATATAGAATAGCCCAGCCACTTGACTCCAACATTAAGCCCATCCAGAACCTTCACATGAGGATAAATATACAGCTTCAAAACACTGTGATGACACTGCTGTGTGAGTATCGATAAATCTATTCAGTAAACAGAACCTTGAGCATGGGGCTGAAAGCTGTTCAGAATCAATATCACATGTTGTTGTTGTTCTGGATATCTTATTATTTTAGCCTTGTTATGTTGCTTCAATTCAGTTCAAATTAATCTTGGATAATTGACATTTTACACCATATTGTTTAAATTTTATGTGTGTGTGAGAGAGAGAGTGAGCATGTGTGCGTGGTGTGTGTGTGTGTGTTTGAGAGAGAGTGAGAGTAAGAGAGAGAGTGTGCGTGTGTGTGTTATAGAGAAAGTTTGCCTGTGAAGGTTTGGTATCAATGCCAGATGAAGAGCCACGGTAAATAAAAACTTTCCCTTCTCCATCAAACGGGGCTCCGACAGCAATGTCTGAAAACAAACACATTCAGATTCCAGTTTGACTAGATTTTACAGAACATTATACACAACATGCGAGTACACCCTTGTGTAATATCACTAAACTATCAAATACTATTTGATAATAATTGCATTATTTCTAAGTTCACAAGTGGAGTATTTCGTCTTATGAACAACCAAAAAACAAATGCTTTTTAATGAAATACTTTTAACATTTTTAAAATGAAGCAAAAAACAAAAAACAAAAACATGATTATAATTAGGGTTGGGTATCGAGAATCGAGTATCTGATTTGAAACCGGGACTAACTTTATGCTTTTCCCGAAATCGTTCAAATGTTAAAATTTCGATTCCTAGTTTCAATATTCACAGTCCGTCGACTCGGAAGAAGAAACCGCTGAACAACACCAACGAAGAAGCGTCTACCGGAAGTGTTGGCATAACCGCGCAAGTCGAACATGAGTAGCTTACGTCAGTCGGTCCAAAGTGTGGCTTCACTTTTCTAAAAATAACGAAATCTCTGCAAAATGCAAAATTTGTGACAAAAGGAGAATTTGTGACAGAAGGAGTATTTCCTTCAGAAAGACCGTTGGTTAGCAAGGTTAGCTAAACTTTTTTGACCCTGCCTCTTAAAGAATCGGAATCAAGAATCGTTAGGAACCGGAATCAAAACAAGGAATCGAAATCGGAATCAGAATCGTTAAATTCAAACGATACCCAACCCTAATTATTATGGGGGGTGCTCCGGTTATATGGGGTCCGGGTCCTTTGTAAAGGGCAGTCCGGTCCCTGTATGACCGAAGCAGGAGCTTGGTTCGCATTGCCGGTGAGTAAGTCCAGACTTGTTCCCGGTGCATGTTGGACTCCGGCAGGGCTGCCCTTTGTTGCCGGTTCTGTTCATAATTTTTATGGACAGAATTTTTAGGTGTAGCCAGGGGCTGGAGTGTGTCAGGTTCGCGGACCACACAATTTCAGTTCTAGCTATTTGCGGATGATGTTGTCGTGTTGGCCCCTTCACACCAGGGGCCTCATGTATAAAACTTTGCGTAGATTTCATCCTTAAAGTGTGCGTACGCACATAAGGCAGAATTTGCGTACGCACAAAAGTTTTCAGATTTATAAAACCGCGCATACGCCAGAACCTGCGCAGAATTCACTTTATAAATCCCAGTCAGCGGAAGATTGTGCGCACGTGCGTCTCCTCCCCGAAATAACCATATATGGAGATTACAATGCCTAGTTTAAATATGCATATCCTCATCTGCATATCATTTGCATATGATTATTCATCCACGTGATACCAAATTTAACAGTACAAGACATTAGGAAAATATGAAATGCGGATGTGCCATCACATTATTACAAACATTATTATTTTTTAAGTAGCCTATATCCTTGCCTTGTTTTTGAATGAATAAATCAAATAGTGTTAAATACATTTCAGAGAAAGTTTTTCTCAATCTTTTCCACTGGCCAAATAGTATTTTCAATATTTAGTATTTTGTATTTATATTTTAATGGAAACAGATAGACATGGTTGCGCATCATTTGCACAAAACTATTTTCCCAGACAATCTGGTTTTGTCATGATTAGCAATTATCTAAAACATTAAAACATCAAAACACAGCATGCCAGAAGAAATGTGTTCAAAGGCATCCACAACAAATAGGTATATTTCTATTTATTGAATATAAATTTTTTTGTAACTTCTCAGTAATGATTTCATGTAGTTTAAGTGTTTAACTCCATTAATGAGAATGGCATATTTAATCTAAATGTTTATGTTAGAAGTAAAACATAGTTTAAATCATTCTTTTATTTATTTAAACTGTTATTGAGAACATGCACTCTATTTATGATTTGGACTCATAATGAAGATTTACGGTTTTACTCCATCTGCCGTTAGATTATAGGCTATGTGCGTCAGTTTCACTAAACGGCCCACGCGCGTGCTGGCGCGGTCATTTAAGAAGGGATGGATGTTTGCTTCAAGTGATGGTAGGTTTGTGAAATTATATTTTAATTATATTTCTTTAGATATATAATTTTCTTTAGATTCTCTGTCTAATAGTGAGCAAAAACACATTTGACTCCAGCTCACCATCGGTGTCGCCAAAACACATACTCTTCTAAAATAGTGCGTACGCACGGTCAAGAGCATCCTTACGGTGCGCACTTACTTTACGCCAAGTTTATTTTTTATAAATCCCGATATGTGCGTGGAAAAATGCGTACGCATATTTCTATGCCCATTTTGTGCGTACGCAACGTTTATACATCAGGCCCCAGGACCTTCAGCATGCACTGGGGCGGTTTGCAGCTGAGTGTGATGCGGCTGGAATGAAAATCAGCACCTCCAAATCCGAGGCCACTGGTCCTCGGTTGGAAAAGGATGGCTTGCTCACTTCAGGTTGGTGGAGAGATCCTGCCTCAAGTGGAGGAGTTTAAGTGTCTTGGGGTTTTGTTCACGAGTGAGGGAAGGATGGAACGGGAGATTGACAGATGGATCGGGGCAGCTTCTGCAGTAATGCGGTCAATGTACCGGTCTGTCATGGTCAAGAAGGAGCTGAGCCACAAATCAAAGCTCTCGATTTACCAGTCAATCTACGTGCCTACTTTCACCTATCGGTCTTTGTCAGGTGACATCACACTCGTGTTACACGAAGTGCATTATGGGCGTAGCCATCATTTGTAAGGTATCGATGCTGGGGTATTCTGTTGTTGGAGAATTGTTTTTTTTTTTTTTACTGAAAGATACAGTAACTTGGTGAAATATCTGCAGGCTTTAAGAGATGTATAGTTTTTAAATAGTTCACTGGTAATGTTATATGCGCTTAACAAGATAGTTGACAATGCCCAAGTATGAGGATGAGTAAGCAATGTGGGATCAGCACTCTAACTTACTGCAGTCAGCTGAGCTCATATATGGATCTGATGTTCTGAATGGATGACAATTTCTCCAAATAACGGTACCTGCCATATTTATTGAGTTTATTGCGGTACGGCATTTTCTCAGTTTCCTTGTGCTTCTGCAGTTTTGCGAGTTATTTACTTGTTATCTCTACTCTCGTAAACTCTTCAATGCTCAAAGTCAGTAGCGATACCACAAAATGGCGCCGTGGTGACGTCACACACAACAAACCCACGTGTCTGACAAAGACCAATGGTCATGAGCTTTGGGTCAAGCAGAGGACAAGATCCCGGATATGGGAGGCTGAAGTAAGCTTTCTCCGCAGGGTGGCTGGGTGATCTCTTCAAGATAGGGAGAAGCTCGGTCACTCTGGAGGAGCTCAGTTTAGAGCCGCTGATACTCCACATCGAGAGGGGTCAGCTGAGGTGGCTCGGGCATCTGTTCCGGATGCCTCCTGGACGCGTCAGAGGGACTATGTCTAGGGTTGGGTATCGAGAATCGAGTATCCACTTGGAACCGGGACTAACTTTTAGTTTCTCCCGAAATCGTTCAAAAGTAAAAATTTTGATTCCTAGTTTCGATATTCACAGTCCGCCGACCAGAAGAAGAAATCGCTTAACAACACCAACGAAGAAGCATCTACCGGAAGTGTTGGCATAACCGCGCAAGTCGAACATGAGTAGCTTACGTCGGCGGTCCAAAGTGTGGCTTCACTTTTCTAAAAATAACGAAATCTTGGCAAAATGCTAAATTTGTGACAAAAGGAGTATTTGAAAGACCGTTGGTTAGCAAGGTTAGCTAAACTTTTTTGACCCTGCCTCTTAAAAGAATCGGAATCGAGAATCCTTAGGAACCGGAATCGAAACAAGGAATCGAAATCGGAACCAAAATCTTTCAAATTCAAATGATACCCAACCCTAACTATGTCTCCCAGCTGGCCTGGGTGTCCCCCCGGAAGAAGTGTCTAGGGAGCGGCAAGTCTGGGCATCTCTGCTTAGACTGCTGCCCACGCGACCTGGCCCCAGATAAGCGGAAGAAGATGGTATGGTATATATGCATTTATTATGCAGTGTTTAGCACAAGTAGCCTTTAGCATTGTATATAAATATACTTCCCTATTGGAAGTTTTTTCAGACATTCGCTGGTGTCTGTGAGTGAGTTTTGAGTTGTAAATAAATGTTGAGGATAACTGGTAGCCTGATAAGAAAAAATGGAAAACAATAGAGGTGGACAAGTATTGATAAAGTAATAGATGTGAATCTCAGTCATGGAAAGTGTATTGAGTTCCTATTTCAGGGAATTATATTTTTAATACAGTAAATCTAATCAGAAAAAGGTTTTAACTTAACATGAGAGAAAATACCCTCCTGTTCAACTCAGAGGTAATGCAATTACTGTAAGTTTTAAAATAGTTTTCAATTGTTAGTTATGTTGATTTCACAATGACAAAACACACTTGCCTATGTGTGTTATTTTCCTCTTACCTTCATAACCATCTCTGTCCAGATCTCCAGTGCTGCCGACGGTTATCCCGAACATGGAGTCACATGTTCCGTTGAGTCGGATTGGGCGGGCCTTTTCCCAGTGGCCGGCTGGGTTCAGAAACACATACACTGCTCCTCCAATCTCTGCCTTTCGGTCGAAGAAATTGGGAGCTCCCACTACAAGATCTGTCCAACTGTGGAGAAATCCTCCTGTTAGATGTTGAGCACATCAGCTTTACACAGGAGCATGTTAAGGGCCCTATTTTAATGATCTAAGCTCATGGTATAAAGTGCACTCTTCGAGTGCGTGTCCAAATCCACTTTTGCAAGTTTAACGTCCTGTGTCTTCTTACCCATCGCTGTTCAGATCAGCAGTGGCCACAGAATAGCCGAAGGAGGAGGCCAGTTCCTCGCCCCACAGAATATGCTCAGGCATCAGCCGGTAGAACTTGTCCTTCCGCAGCAGAACCACGGCTCCTGTGTGATTGGCTCGAGGAGCTCCGGCCACCAGCGTCAGCTCAGACTTACTCATGAGACCTTTGGCTGAGTCCACAGAGAAGCCTGGGACAGATTCATATCAACAAAGTGATGATTTTGTACCCGATTAACATGAACTTGTGTGGGATTCAGATATGCGAGTGTATTCATGTTGTCTGGATACCACTATCAGCAGTCAATGTCAATAGATTTGGAAATTGAAATAAAAAAACAATCTATTAAAAATTGCATAGACAAAGTTCTCCCATAATGTTCTTTGTCTACAAACCCAAGTAGCTGTTCTGAGAGACGTCCTCGAAGGAGCTTTTGGACGGTTCCAGCGTTTTATAGACCAGGGCGTCCTCAACAGGACTGGTCATAAATAATAGACCTGAGCGTACAGACAGGATGACAGATACAGCGAGAGAATAGTTCAGATGATTTAGGGAGAAAAAATCCACATCAGTTCATCAAAAAGCAATTTTACAGGGACAACTCCACAAATGATCTAATAGCTGAAAATGTCTGTCTTAAAGTCCCCCTGCAGTCAAGAATTGTATCCCTTACTAGTCAACAATGCATCGTACTATAGTAGTTAAGCAGCTAGTTACATCGTTGTACGGGAAACACACACCTGATTGCTTTTTAAGACTGTCTTTGGTTCACTGCAGTTATAAGGAGAAAATACTCAGCAATGGTGTTGACATGAATTTACACATGGCTTGTCTTAAAGCATATTAAAAATACCACATAGACATATAAACTACATTAAAAGCTGGATTTTCACTCCAAGGGGGACTTTAACATATTGACATAGTCATAGGAAAACAATTAATCAATCATAAATGTCCTAATATCATTTGTGGTCTATGTGTGACCATTTGATTTCACTTTATTCTGACAGTTCACTTTAGACATTCTACTAACTATAAGTAATTTTGCAACTACAAGTCAGCTAACTCTCATTGGAGTATTAGTAGACTGTTAGGTTTGGGTTAATAGAATAAGTTGACGTAAGTTACTTATAGTCACTAAAATGTCTGAGAAGCATTAAAATAAAGTGTTATCCGATATGAATCAGACACTCTTATACTCTAATGACTGCTGGTTAACATGAAGTTGCAAAGTTACTTAGTCACTAGAATATCTAATGTGAACTTAAAATAAAGTGTTACCAATCATTCAAATGAGTGTTCCAATATAACGTCGAAAAGCTCCCATTACCTTTCCAGTTGTAGGTACCCGGAGCCCCGAACACGATGTAGTTTTTGTCCGGTGTGAAGCTAGCAGACAGACCTTGCTGACAGAACCCAAACTGCTCGTGTCCAAGAGGACGACCTTCACAAAACTTCCACTCTCCCCCGTCCAGATCATCTCTCTCAGTCAAATCCTCGCTCAGCACATAACAGCGTCCGATCGGATCACGGGTCTCAAACGTCTGGTTGACATGTTGTCCGAACTCATAGAGGTGAGCACATGTCTGTGAGATGACATCAGAACAAAAACAGGACATATTTAAGACTCGTTCTACCCATTCCCATTTTACTCTATTTTTATTTGATTTTCCACACTGACAGTCTGTGTTGCAAGCCAGCAGTGGTGAAGGAAGTACTTAAGTTGGATTGAATTCCATCTTTCTTTACACCCATGAACTGTGGGTGTTTTGAGGACACGAAGGATACGCTTGATGCAACTTTCAAAATATGCTAAATAAAGGATGCTAAAAGAAGTCTGCCTTCTCAAGGATCTTTAAAATTGAGATGGTCTTTGACGGCGCTTGGCAGTGTTACAACCTTTTTATTCTTTACCTGATGGTGGCAGTATAACATTTGACTGTGACGTCACTGTTTAACTAGATAATTTATGGGTGGAGAATAATGTTTGGCCTGATCTACCCAACGTTACTTCTGATGGAATGTAGACTATTATTTTCTCTTGTTTATTTAAATCCCTAGATATGGTGTTATATTTCTGTAACAGATCATTTTTCTTAATAAATAATCTTGCAATGCAAACCCTTCGTTTGTATGCGTAATTCTCTTTATGTTACAGTATGGAACGAGCTGGCTGTGGCAGCAGCCAAGGTTATTAGAATGCACTTTCCCACTATATAGTATGAGAAAAAAGTATGCAAAAAGAGTAGTATGTCTGAATATATCATATTGGAAGAACAGCATGCAAAAAGTACCCGGATGATCTACTACTTCAGACGAGATTCTGAATTCTGTGCATATTATTGACGCTTTACTATCCCAAGAGGGCACAGGAGAGGATTTATAAATGGCAGTGACACTGGTAGGTCATATGATAATGACAACATGACGAATAAAGTATGTCCGGATTACATTCATACAACCCATATTCATACTATAAAGAACATACTATTTTAATGGTCCAGAAGAAATTTCAAATTCAAATGTAGTACCTACTCAGAGAGTATGTGATTTCGGACACCTCAAAATATTAGCCCTGATCAATAATACCTGCCAATCAAGGTGTTCAGGTTTACTTCAAAATAGCAAGCATGTGTGCTGGAGCAGGATTGGAGATGAAATCTGCATGTAATTATAGCTCCAGGAGCAGGTGTAACCCCTCCAGTCCTACTCATCCCGCTCCACCCGGGTCATGGCACCATTAGCCCCGTTTCCACCGCAAGGGTGGTACTCAGTGTGTCGCATTTTATTTAAACCACCATTTTTAGAGTCTGTTGTGGTGTGTGCAGTAAGTATTTTGTTTGGTATTTGAATCAACAATGAAGTTTAAAAGATACGACTGATGGACCGAGGACGAGGTTCAGGCTTTATTAAGCTTAAATTAGGTGGATGAAATCCAACGGGAACTGGAAAGTAGCGCGCAGTCGTACATCACCGGACTAGTTTGCCTAATCTTCCCGGTACTTTAGGCTGCGATGGAAACACGCAGAAAGCAACAGGTCTGGGGTGGAAAAAACGTTCCTGGTACAAATTGTTGCGGTTAATTTCGATGGAAACGTGGTATATGTAAATCCTTCGGTCAAGCGGTATTGGGGACTAGGGCATGCTAACTAGGAAGCTAAAGACTGGAGTCTCTAGCGGCAGTCGCTCATGCGCCTCTTGAGATCAGGGGAGTGAGGTTTACCTGCACAGCTCTCACTAGATTGCCTCTGTGACACTCAACCCCTTAACCTCACTCCCCTCCGGGTCACGGCACCAGTGTAACCAGGGCTTGACATTAACACACGTCAATTTCAGAGGTGGCATGTAACGCAGTTACTGGCCACTGTGGTGGCTTGAATTTTATATAATAATATTTTTTTAATTGTAGACTTTTAAACAGGTATCTGAAATAACAAACTAAGGGTGTACTCACACTAGCACTTGAACCGTGCCCAAGTGCGTTTGACCACCAAAGCGCGGTTCGTTTGACTAGTGTGAGTGCTCCGAACCGTGCCCGGGCGCGGCTCGATTAGCCGGCCCTGGCCCGCTTGGAAGAGGTGGGCCAGAGCACGGTTCAGTTGGACTCGGGCGCGGTTCGCATGCAGTGTGAGCGTGTTGGAGCACGGAACAGAACGAGTGACAAGCAAACCTCCTCATACGAGCAGCACGATTTCGGGAAAATTTCGCGCCACTAAGGCGACACATCTGTTTAACAACAGGCTGTGAGAGGGCTGTGGACCAAACGACACAAAATTATCCACAAAGAAAACAGAGCGATGGACTTCATTGTGTTCAGTTCAGCGCCGCTCTTCTTGTTTATCCCGAAACCATCGCACCATAATGACGTAAGCGTGCTCCGGCACGAATGCTGAAACCCTATGTGAGTGCAAGCCAGCGGGGGAGTGGGGAGGGGGGACAATCGTACTCGGGCCCGGTTCATGGCAACCGTGCCTAGTGTGAGTACACCCTAAGTGCAATCTAGTGTTGTCGAAAATAATCCATCATCTCAATCATCTCTCCGATAGCGTGTTCACAAAACCCACGTCCCTTTACTCACTCGTTTCATTTGCTCTGGATGAATATTGTTGGTGTTACAGGGCTTGCATTACAGTGAGGGACTGAGTGTATTGAGCATAATTTTACTCATTCCCCCAAAGTGTGCGCACATAAAGACAAGTAATAGCAATATAAAACAGTATAAGGGGTCCGTGTGTCAGGTCTTAAAACTACAGCAGTCTAATATACTGGCTGCCAAATTATGAGATAATATTAAAAAGATCTATGTATATGGCAGCATTTCCCCATGTTATCGATGTCAACACTGTGGCGTGTAAAAAAGGCTGAGTGGCTTGTAACTTTGGAACACCACTCACCACAGTGGCTGCTGAGCAAAAAAGTTAAAGTCAAGCCCTAATTGTAAACCATCCGGCTCCGAGCCAGATTCGGAACCGAGTGTCCAGCATTGGGAGGCAGGCATGCTAACAAGGATGTTAAATACCACAGACTCTAGTGTTTTCACTTACTAGCTGGCCTCTGTTACACAGGGTTTATAAACTCTACTGCAGTTTATACACAGCCAGTGACTGCTTCACATCAGATCTGTCTGATCTACCTGTCACAGGAATAGCAAATACTCACCACCACTTTTCCACCAATCCCTTGACTTTTGACTGTGACTCCCAACCACTGGTTGTCTTTGCTCATCTCTTCCGGACTCTCTTGAGAAAACAAGAAACATTTTTCCTTGAATGGACACTTAGCTTAGCAGAGATAATAGTTCATCACATGAAAATGAAGCTGACGTGTTACCATTTCCATCGATGTCCACCCGTTCACACTTCTCTGATGTAACCGGACAGCGGTACAGGGCACCGGGACGGATGGTCTGCAAAGTTCCCACGCCTCGGGCCTGAGGAGCCCCAACCAATATCCTGCAGAGGAAGAACAACTGTTTTACCCTCATCCTTATTACCATAATTATTACTTTTATAACTTTTTGAATTACAAAATGTGAGTGTTCAGTCGGAGGGTCCAAGACCCTAGGACTTTTGTCACACTTGAACCATAAATACACACAAAAAATTTTATGGATTTGAGAATTGTTGTGGTTGAAATTTAAAAAGTAACAAATCACAAATAATATAAATAAAATAACCAACAAAAAAATCTCCCCCAAAAAATACATTGAAAAATAAAAAAGGTATAATTTTAGTGCTTCGGGTCATTTTGACCCACAAAGGAAAGATACGAAGTTAAATGCAGTTTCTAGTCTAACTTGTAAACACTGTTTATGAAGAACTTGCTTTACTAGAGCTGCCACATTGGCCTTTCTAATTTCAAACAAGAATGATGTACATTTAAAACAATAAGGAAGGCAGTGTAAGTCACTTCTGCCTGTGTAAAGTTTGCCAAAGTGCATGTGGATCAACCAGAAGACTTGTGACTTAATGAAGACAACTTTATTATTTGGACAGATGAGTCCAAAAATACTCCAGCAGAGTTTGTGCCCAGGTCCCAGTGGTCAGCCAAATTGTTTATCATTGAGTTATTGTATTGAATCAATTCCTCTGGGGGTTATCCTCTGGGCTAACCAGGGATGCCTACAGTGTGTGTGGAGACGCCGCTTCCGCCCTGTGTGCCATGACGCTTCTGCAAGTACATCAAGCGGAGGTGCTCCGTGGCGTGCAGGCGGCTGGTCCTGACCCAGCTCTGCTGCAGGAGCTGCGTGTGGCGACGGACTTCGCCCTCCGGGCGACGAAAGTCGCTGCACGTTTGCTGGGTCGTGCTGTTGCACGGCCCGCTGCCAGTTCCTTTCTTCCCGAGGTGCATGAGGAGTTGAGGCGCTTAGACGCGGACAACCTCGCTTCACCTTCCTCACCACCCTTGGATAGCACCTCCTGCGCCTGTGGGTTTTCCTCTGGGCTAACCAGGGATGCCTACAGTGTGTGTGGAGACGCTGCTTCCGCCCTGTGTGCCATGACGCTTCTGCAAGTACATCAAGCGGAGGTGCTCCGTGGCGTGCAGGCGGGTGGTCCTGACCCAGCTCTGCTGCAGGGGCTGCGTGTGGCGACGGACTTCGCCCTCCGGGCGACGAAAGTTGCTGCACGTTCGCTGGGTCTGGCGTTGTCCACGTTTGTGGTCCAGGAGCACCACAGTTGGCTGACCCTGGCTGATATGAGGGAAGCAGAGAAGAACAAACTTCTCAACTTCCCCGTATCCCAGGGCGGCCTCTTCGGCGACGCTGTGGAGAATTTAGCCCAGGAGTTCTCCGCCGCCCAGAAGCAGTCGGAGACTGTGCGGCATGTCCTGCACAGGGGGCGGGAGCAGTGACGCTTCCTGAGCATCTGAGGTCGCTTCGCGCCACTCATGTTCCAGGGGAGCTCAACCGTGTGGCAGACGAGCTTTCACGGTTGCCTCCCCTGCCAGGAGTATGGCGACTCCACCCCCAGGTGGTTCAGCTGATCTGGAGTGTTTTGGAACGCACAGGTAGCGGAGTCGCACAGGTAGACCTGTTTGCTTCTCCGGACACGACCCACTGCCAGTGGTTTTACTGGTCTGACCCTCGGCACAGATGCCCTGGCCCTCAGCTGGCCCCGGGACCTGCGCAAGTATGCGTTTCCCCCAGTGAGCCTTCTTGCACAAGACACTGTGCAAGGTCAGGGAGGACGAGGAGCAGGTCCTGTTAGTGGCGCCGTACTGGCCCACCAGGACTTGGTTCACGGAACTCATGCTCCTCGTGACAGCCCCTTCTTGTCCGATTCCTCTGAGGAAGGACCTTCTTTCTCAGAGACGGGGCACTCTCATGGCACCCGCGTCCAGACCTCTGGAAACTCCATGTCTGGTCCCTGGATGGGACGCGGAGGTTCTAGGTGATCTACCACAGGCTGTGGTAAACACCATCACTTCTGCTAGAGCTACCTCTACGAGGCGCCTCTACACTCTGAAGTGGAACCTGTTCGTCGAGTGGTGTTCCTCCCGCCGGGAAGACCCCGAACTTGCCCGATCAGAGTCTTGCTTTCTTTCCTACAAGATGGGTTGGAGCATAGGCTGTCCCCTTGCACCCTCAAGGTGTATGCTGCAGCAATAGCTGTGCATCACGATGTAGTAGAAGGTAAGTCCATGGGGAAGCACGACCTGGTCCATCAGATTCCTCAAGGGTGCTAGGAGGCTAAATCAGCCTCGTGCTTTGACGAGGCTGATTTCAAAAGTCCTAAAGTCCAAAGTCCTCCCTTTGAGCCTTTGCTGACAGTAGAGCTGAATATAATAAAGATTGTCCTCCCAGGTTGCGTGCTCACTCCACAAGAGGTGTTGCCGCTTCCTGGGCTTTGGTTCAAGGCGCCTCGCTGACAGACATCTGTAGAGCCGTGGGCTGGGCGACACCGAACACGTTCGCTAGATTCTATAGCCTACGTGTGGAACCTGTTTCCTCTCGATTACTCGCTACTGCAAGTGGTGCGAGGGAATAGGTTGTGTCGGCTTGCTACGCCACTCCGTGCCTCAGCCGGATACGTGCGTCTTCTGCTCCTATGTCGGTCAGCCTCGGGAGTTCCTCCATCACCCCTCCGGTGCCTGACGTGGCGGACCGCCAGGCGCCAGGTCTACTACCTCTAGGGGAGTTGTTGTGTAGACTGGGTGTTATGTCCAGTGGTCTCTTCAGTGACCCATTATGCCACGTGCAGTCCAGCCGTGTCTTCCCCATGACAGACTCGTTCTGTCGTCCCTGTTGTGTACGCTCCCATTTCCCCTTGGGTTGGGACTACCTCAGGGACTGCCATATGTTTCACTATCCCCCTGGGGTAGTACATATGTGTATTCCAGGCCTTCTTCAGGTGGCTGGCTTCCGCAGCGTTCCCTTCCCCTTCTTGGGTTGGGCACGCTTTCCCAGTGTTATCCAATGTCCACTGATTGGGTCTTGCGGAACAGCAGTGTGACTCCCTAGCTAGCTACCATTATTTCTGAAACTGCGTGGGTAGCGTAGCTAGGTGCTGGATGTCACTACTGGATGCCCCAAAAACTTCCTTGAAATGGTTTGCAAACTCCTGTACAGAAGAAGTAACGATGGATTCCTGCAGCCACAATGTTTCAGCCCATCTTAATGCAGCTCCCGATAACTGTTGAGAGGCTGGAGAACGGCGCTGGACATGAAATTGGATTTGTGAAGCAAATTTAGAGAGGAAGCAGGGTTTGCAGAAGTACTGGGCACTGACTGACTGGGATTTACAGCGGCGGCTGTAAGTTGTGCAGGATTATCAACATCACTGGCAGATTCCATCACACCGTTTCTTCTTTTTCTTGGTCAAGCCTTCTGTCAGGAAAGAGACTAGGAGATCGAAGGTAAGCGATTCAAATTCAGCTTTATTTACAGGTGGCAATAGTGTAAGGTGAGCATACGGTGATTTCAGATATAGTGAAGATAATAACAAAAATCACTTGATACACGGATAACAACGGGTAATCCAGATAACTTCAAGAGTAGGATAATCACTCAGCATCAGTTCGCTAATCCTTTCTTTCTCCTCTTCTAGGTATGAGTAACTTGATCAAATTGCGGACATGGAATCTCATGAGAACAGGATCTCAGGAATCGAATGGGAGGTCTGGAGATAGCAGAACAATATCACAAAAGGTTCATTTGAGTCAAGTAAGGAGACAGAATTCTCTGGCAGTTCAGAGACTGAAACAAGGTATGACAAGGTTTTCCGGATACAGGAAGAACGGTCAGTTCCTGTTGGAGGCTTGACAAAGACTGAAATCACATGAGGTAATTGATGAATTGAACAGGTGTGTGTTATTATATTCTGGAGATAGTGATCTTTGAGTGGAGGACTGAAACAAGTTTGACTGATCCCTGACAGCAAGCTAGTGCATATTTTATTTAAAATAAATGCTGTTCAAGTGCAATGATAGGAGAGGAAAAAAACGACACATTTGCTTGAATTTTTTAACCCACAGATAATTTATACAGCCATGTGTGTGTAGCTTAAAATGCTTTCTGTGATTCGGAAGTTGCACACAGAAAACAGCTTTAATGTCATAGGCTCACAAGGTGTTTTCAAGCCTTGTTTAGTCAGAATAAACGGGTACACACTCTGTGTGTCTTTTGAAAGGTTATCGCCCCAGTGAAATCTTTTGTACCTATTTTTTTCTGAGAGTCTAGCAGGCTGTTAAAACGAGTGGTTTATAGAGAAATATTTATTAGATTTTGAGTTTGTAAGGTTCATAGGCATCGTGTCTTAATACAAGGGTTTTGCAAAACTTGCAAATATCCAGGCCTTGCATACAATATAATGCATGTCCTTTTCTGAGCCCCTGACTGTATTTAACAAGCTTTGTGTTCGTGAGTGTGAAAGAAAGCTGTAGATCTTAAAGACAGAATGAGCGGGTCTGAGTCTCGCCTCTGGTTTTGTGTCGAGGCGTCTGGATGCTGGACAAGAGGTCCAGAATGCTGGGAACTCATTAGCATGAGAAAGACTGTGTGTGAAAGGCATCTAACCAGAGGACAATGAGCTGATCTCCCCTCCTGATGCAGCGCAATATCTCTCTCAGCTGTACATTACTGCATCTCTCTCTCTCTTTTAAACACACACACGCACGCACACTCTCTTTCTCTCTCTCTCAAACACACACAAAAACACGCACACTATCTCTCTCTCTCTCAAACACAGTCTAATCCTCTAATAACTGTTAGTTGACTTGTTGTTGCAAAGTTACTTATGGTCAGTAGAATGTCTAGAGTGAACTGTCGAAATAGTAACACTTTATTTTACAGTGTCCATGATACAGAGTAATTACTTAATTAATTACTTAGTAGTATACGTTGTAATAACATGTAACAAAATGTAATTAACATGTAACAAAGTTATGGAACAGCCTGTATAGATTGTAATTACACACATGTAATAGGCAGCTACTGTTACACATGTGTAATAGGCCAAGTCGGTTACATACGTGTTAATAACTTGGTACAATGTAACTATATAAAAAGTACGTGGTACTACTCAATGTAACAATAAGTATTTAAATATGTTTCTAAGGTGTAAAAAAAGCCTGCAGTTACACATAGTCATTTTGTACCTTCTAAAATAGTGTATCAAGATTGTACTTAAGTGTACTTCATGTGTATAAGGTATGTAGATACACATGTAGTACACTTAAGTACAATCTTGATACACTTTATTTTACGTAGCTTATACCTGTCTAATATTATGTAAATTGAATGTCATTACGAAGCTACTGCATGTATTTAAGCTGTGAACTAGAGGGTTAATTCAGATGGATAAGGTGTATAGATACTCATGAAGTGCACTTAAGTAATAGACTTTATTTTAGGTACAAAATGACCATGTGTTTTAAAATTACATGTTAATTACATTTTGTTACCTGTTATTACAATGGCTACTACTAAGTAATTAATTAAGTAATTATTCTGTATCACGGACACCGTAAAATAAAGTGTTACCAAGTCTTTTTGTCAGAACCCTCTGAAAAAACTTGGCATGAAGTGTGTGTGTAGATGAAGATGGGTGACAGTGACAGTATTTCCTAAACAATCTAAATAATATTGATGAGACTCTGCGTCAGTGCAGGAGTCAGAGGGTCGGGTCGCGTCTCATATATATAGCAGCGCTCTATAACGGGCAGCAGATCTCACACTGTATAAATAGAGCTCACACACAGTAACAGACCACACCACATGACTTCCTTACACAACGCCAATCGATTGTGTCCAAATGTGCATTTACTGCCCGAACACTGGGAACGGTGGATCTGATCTCACAGTGATTCAGAGAGAATCACTGTCCTGAGGCGTCAGAAATCAAGATCTCACAAACATGTACAGGTACCTTCAGGAAATTTCCCCAGATCCAGATAACATCAAACTCCAAATCCACTAATATTGTAACCTAAAACTTTATAAAGAAGGAGAAAGTGAGTCACAGAGATAGGGTTTATGTCTGGCTGCACTTCTGAACTTTCCCTTCAAGGATCAAGAAACAATATATATAAATTAAACAACCTGAGAAATAGAAATAAAACCAAGTCAGCAACAAATCCTTCATTAATGCTGTAAGACGAGAGCTCATCGAGCAATGCATTATTTGCAACTTTTGAACAAGTGAACAGAAAGATCGGCTGGTGACCCAAACTCAAAAGATTGGTCCTAACTTTATAAAGTTAGTGTGACCTAGTCTCGACTAATTTCGAATTGGTCAAATTAGACACAGTGAATATGTTCTGCTTCGGCCTAGACTGAAACCTTGACAGCTTTTAACAGCTTCTGTCTAAAACAGCATCATGTAACCTTATAGCTTAAACACACTCAACCTCCTTTTAGATGCCAGAGACAGACGAATGTGTGCCGGACACTAGTAAACATACAGCTCTGATGGACACTGTCTACAGAAATACATTTACACATCATTTAGAGAGCGAGAATGTGTAAATGATGAAACCCTGTTCAATCACATCACAGGAGTCTGAAAACACGAGTTTAAACTATTTTAACTTGACTTCTTAAAGGCATAACACTCAATACATTAATAAACAAACACTAAATTGATATATGTATTTGTTTCTAGGTGGATCGTTGAAGAAAAAGAGACACACACGTCTTTCGAAAACAGACGGCGACTTTGAAGCAAAGTGTTTCCCATTTTGTGTGTTTTGTGCATCAGACACTCAGCCAACGGTGTGTGACGTCTGAGACTGAGACATCAATTCCCTTTAAATCACAAAGTGACCAGTCGGTTGTTGGGTTACTAGTCGACCATCCTGAACGACAGTATTATAGACTCTAAATTAGGGCTGTCAAACAATTAATCGCGATTAATTGCATCCAAAATAAAGGTTTGTATTTACATAATATATGTGGGTGCACTGTGTATAATTATTTTGTGTATATATATATATATATATATATATATATATATATATATATATATATACAGTACATATATATAAATACACACACACACACACATGCATGTATATTTAAGAAAAAAATATTATTTATATATAAAATATTTATATTTATATATAATAGTCTATATACAGTATATACATGAAAATATATACAAACATGTGTGTGTATTTATATATGAAGAGTTCAGATGTAAAAACCTCTAAATGCCATTTGAAATTTTCTTCTAAAAGGACCATTTTTATCAAGCTTGTGTATATAAGTTCAGTAATTTCACTTAAATGACAATGAAGATTACCTATTAATTGTAATTTAAGTGAAATTACTGAACTTAAATATACAAGCTTGATAAAAATGGTCCTTTTAGAAGAAAATTTCAAATGGCATTTAGAGGCTTTTGCATCTGAACTCTTCATATATAAAATTATTTTACACAGTGCACCCACATATATTATGTAAACAAAAATTTTTATTTTGGATTCGATTAATCGTTTGACAGCCCTACTCTAAATGCTTTGCTCCTGATTTCAATTCAAATCAATGCGTATTGATGTTGATTGGCAGGTCATAGTAGAGCTGATTTCTCTGAGAGGATGTTCCTGAATAAAGCTGTGATCATGTGACTCATAAAAGACAGTCCTGACTCGTTTTTCACAATGTGACAACTATGAAAGCGAAGAAATGTGCATGCATTTACAGGTGAAACTTCGAATGAGAATATCGTGCAAAAGTTAATTTATTTCAGTAATTCAACTTAAAAGGTGAAACTAATTTTATAGACACATTACATGCAAAGTGAGATATTTCAAGCCTTTATTTGATGATTATGTCTTACAGGTATGAAAACCTTCTCACTATATTCTTTGAATTTGGGGTTTTCATAAGCTATTAGCCATAATCATCAAAACTATAACAAACAAAGGCTTGAAATATCTCACTTTGCATATAATGAGTCTATATAATATATTAGGTTCACCTTTTAAGTTGAATTACTGAAATAAATGAACTTTTGCACGATATTCAAATTATTCGAAGTTTCACCTGTAATTTGGTAACACTTCAAAATTTCACTATAGAAATTTTACTGATTGTAAGTAATTTTACAACTACTGTACATGTCAGTTTATTACTAACCCGAAACTGAACCTAACAGTCTACTAATACTCTAATGAGAGTTAGATGACATGTAGTTACTGTAGAATGTCTAAAGTGGACTATCAAATTACAGTAACCATTCATTTTACTCCACACAAGATCACAAGAGTGATTTTTATCAAGTAACAGAGTCTAGATTCTGGTCTCTTCTCTATTTTCATCTGTTTTCTGGTCCAGCTGGTGAAACTGGTGCATCTGATCACATGATGAAAGGATTTGTTTATGTCTAGAGCACAAATGCTACAGGAACTATAATGCTGAGTGCTGAGCAACAATAACCGTGATGCTTGGCTACTAATAGTAGTTGATAATAAGCAGTGAGGTCATCACAGCGTAATGCTTCTCACTGTAACTCATCTTACTCACACACACACTGTATGTCTGACAGAACAGAAGCGTCCAGCTTTAACAGTGCGTATTGGATCATATCTGCTGTGTCACTCACTGAACATCATCCTGAATATTAACAGATCCATCTCTGATCGCAGAGTCATTCAGCTTGACACACACACACACACACACACACACACACTATTAAACAGATATTTTGCCGTCTACATGAGCTGAATCAACAGTGCAGGACATGCACAACAAAAAATGTTGTTCTTACTTAATGTTTTTGCAGCACAAATATCTAAACATCCTTAAATCAAGAAGAAAAACTGAAGATATTAAGTCTTGTTTACTGAAAGAGTTTATGCTTAAAAACAAGAACAAATATATGTTATAGTGAGCTCAGGAAAAATAATAGGTAACACTTTATTTTACCATGTTACATGTAGTTACTACAGTAATAACTATCCATTATGCATAATCACATGCAACTAAACCAAACCAAATCATAACCCATAGTAAGTGCATGTAGTTACTTAATATTACTTAAATATATAATTACAGTGAAACAAATAAAGTCTTAATTCAAAAGGCAAACAAGTTTATTTTCACACTTTACAGTGTAATTATATAAGTACTGTGTGATATTATTTCACTACATGTACTAACTATAGGGTTAGAGTTGCATGTAATTATGCATCATTTCTGTCAGTACTACAGTACATGAAACACATGTAACAAAGACACTGTAAAATAAAGTGTTTCCGTATGTTCAAACTCACTTCAGTTCAATTTGATGCATTTTTCATGATGTCAGACTTCATATCTTCAGTAATTTTACTTTTAAAGTAAATCTATCTTGATTTGAAAATGTTGAGATATTTGTCCTGGAAAAGAAGAGTCATAAAGTCCTCTTTCCCCATGTGTGTGTGACTCACCAGTTGTGCGGCTCAGGTGTGATCTGCTGGTGTAAAGCCAACGAGAAGCCGAAGAAGCTTCCCTGCTCGCCCTCCTTGATGAGGACGCTGCTGTCGTCCAGGTTAAACGCTGAGATCCGGGAGCCCAGAGAAAGCAGGAGCAGGAGCTGGAGCAGGGGTCGATCCGAACTCCTCCGCTGTGTGTTCCCGACGGACATCCTGGACGAGTCCTGATCAACAAAACAACACACACTAGAAGGTCTTCAAAAGAGATCAGAGTCGGTTTGCTGTTGCCAGTCTGAGATCCTCTCGAGCCGGGAGTTAGACTGCCAAAGACAGACTGTGCACAAGTGCAGTGCTACACACACACACACACACACATAGAGCCCTGAATAGACCACACACACCCCCTCAGCTGACATCATCACTCAGCAATCCGTGCCACATTGATCAGGATTCGAGTAATCGCTGGAGAATACAGGAATGCAAATCTGTGTTGAGTCACTCACGAAACTTACATTTAGAAAAGACTAATTTTAATTCAACTTTTCAAACATGCTCTCTCAGGCACAGAATGTGAAAGTGTCATTCAGTTTCCTTGAGGCATCTCAGGCTACACTTTATAGAAGATATTGAGTTCTTGCAGTTCATGCACTAGACTTGTGCTCAAGGTCACGATGCTGCGATGTTAATGCGGTAACACTTTATTTTACTTTGACTCTTCTAACATTTGTTACACATTTTAACTGTAGTAACAGCAGTAAATTATGGATTATTACATGCAACTAAACGTCATGCGGTGAGAATCAAGCTTTTAATGTTAAAATGTGGTGTTTTTAATATGCTTAAAGGAGAACTCCGGCAAACAATGAACCTTTGGTCTAATAAAACATTGGTACCTAGTCAATCGTTCTCTGAGATTTGTTTTCATGATAATCGAATGTAAAGAGTTTTATCTCTAAAAACCAGTGCTTGAAGTGAAGGGGGAAAGATGCCGGTACTCTCTTGCATTGGCAAATCATGAAAAACAAAACTTGGAAATATTGCTCGTACAACAACAATTTATTGTTATTTATTAACAACATAAATATATTTAAACAAGTAGTGTGTGCGTGCATTTCTTTAAAAAGAAACATTCTCTTTTTAGAAGCTGGTCATTAATAAACTTCTTGAAGTTTGTTAAGATGGGAAGTATACAACAATTGCATGTAAATGGTAAACAACAGAAACAACCAAGAAAACAGCTCTCGATATTGTCTTTTCAGTCATACTTCGATATGACCGCAAACATAAAAAAGTAGGCTAGGTTTGATTTGGGCATGTAGGCTACCTGTCTGTAGGCTATTACATAAACTAAAAGAAAAGCTTATATTCTGACTAGCTTGCTCGTTTTATTTATTTATAAAACATAATTTTACCCAAACTGAATAATTAAGATGTTTAAATGGCTAATTCTTGTATAAATATGTTTGAGTCTTTTTCTTTTCTGACGTAGCCTACTCCAGTGCTTGTTAAAACACACTAGACATGCAAATTCTGTGCATTTTTATCACTTTTTGTGTGAAATCATTTTTATTTTTCTCCATCAAAAGTGTGCTTTCACCTTAATGAGCGTGACCACAACACAAATAGATTTGGCGCGACGTGCCGAACCCTGGCCGCAGCTCACAGTCACACGACGCTCCTCCTCGCGGTGTGACTGCACTCATTGATTAACATGCAAGCCGAAAAAGATACGCGCTACTCACGCTTGTGGTGGCCGCGAATTCCGCGATCAGCTCCGGTTGCCATTTCGCAGCCGTAACGCGCTGCAGATGTGTGCAGTAAATTAAGGTGTTAAACAGCCGTCACGCTTTTTCTGTCAGTGGTATAGAGTACCGGCTGTATGCGAGAAGTAGCGGTACGCAACAAAAAGTGCAGGTACGCTTAAGAGTAAAATGTAGAAGTGCCGGTACTGCGTACCGGTGAGTACCGCCCCACTTCGAGCACTGCTAAAAACTGTTTAGTGTATAATGCTAGCACTGGGGGCATTGACTAAGTAAAAAGAAATCGCTAGTTTATACCACTAACAAGGCTCAAAATAGCCCCACACTAACATAATGAGTGTCCATACATGCAAAACGAAGCATTGAGAACTTTGTAAATGTACAGACCGTTTAATAAGAAGATACGTTATAAAGACAGTTCACTTCATGTATACAGACAGGAGCCATCTTAGAATATAGTCTCGATAAGTCAAACCACGAACCTCGTGCTGAGTAGGGTTGGGTATCGTTTGAATTTGAACGATTCTGATTCCGATTCCGATTTCTTGTTTCGAATCCGGTTCCTAACGATTCTCGATTCCGAATTCTTTTAAGAGGCAGGGTCAAAAAAGTTTAGCTAACCTTGCTAACCAACGGTCTTTCTGAAGGAAATACTCCTTCCGTCACAAATACTCCTTTTTGCCGAGATTTAGTTATTTTTAGAAAAGTGAAGCCACACTTTGGACCGCCGACAAAAGTCACTCATGTTCGACTCGCGCGGTTATGCCAACACTTCCGGTAACGCTTCTTCGTTGGTGTTGTTCAGCGGTTTCTTCTTCCGGTCGACAGACTGTGAATATCGAAACTAGGAATCGAAATTTTAACTTTTGAACCGTTCCGGGAAAAACGATAAATTAGTCCCGGTTCCAATCGATACTCGATTCTCGATACCCAACCCTAGTGCTGAGAGAGCTGAACTGTATGAAGTTCAGCGAACTTCTGAACTCTATGAACGGCGTTCGGGTATCGACTTATCGAGACTATATTCTAAGATATGGCTCCTGTCTGTATACATGAAGTGAACTGTCTTTATAACGTATCTTCTTTTTAAACGGTCTGTACATTTACAAAGTTCTCAATGCTTCGTTTTGCATGTATGGACACTCATTATGTTACTGTGTTAGTATGGGGCTATTTTGAGCCTTGTTAGTGGTATAAACTAGCGATTTCTTTTACTTAGTCAATGCCCCCAGTGCTAGCATTATACGCTAAACAGTTTTTAGAGATAAAACTCTTTACATTCGATTATCATGAAAACAAATCTCAGAGAACGATCAACTAGGTACCGATGTTTTATTAGACCAAAGGTTCATTATTTGCCGGAGTTCTCCTTTAAGACACACCATGTGTAAATTCATAAGTCGACCGCATTGCTGAGTATTTTCTGCTTAAAACTGCAGTGAACCAAAGACAGTCTCAAAATTACGCTTTGAAATCGCTGGTGTTTCTGACGTCACAAACTACATGTGATCGTCAACCAGTGAATCTCTGAGCTGAGTGAGTGAAGGCGGGACTCATTTGCATATTCATACAACCGCATATACTAAATGAAGCAAGGGTGTCGAGTTACAAGATGTTTTTAGACATGAAGAATGAGTTTTAAAGGAGAACTCCGATCAATTTTAACATTGAGCTCATTTTTTGTACATTTGGAGTGCTGTCAGTACAGGCAAAAATGACAAAAATCGGTGTTGCCTATAGTAGTCGAATGTCGATCTCACCTGCACGATCATTGGTGAATATCATCTTAAACCGATATGACCGGCGTTCTCCTTTAAGGGATACAATTATTGATTACAGGGGGAATTTAAACTAAACCCTATGTCTGTAACATTCTATGTCTGTAACTGATAACAGAATGATCATTGCATTGATTATAAGATTAGATAATGAGATGAATATCTGATGTGAAGATGGTTTTGTGCTGTAATCTCGGTGTGGACAGTGTTGTGACGTGTGGCCACAGCTGTTCCTGTGAGTCACGTGACCTCACTTCCTATTCAGCCTTGTGCAACTGTCAGTCAAGATCTCACAGGCTATAAACACGTTTCTGCACATCGAAACGGGCTTGACATTCAGTATTCGTTTAATAGTGATATGAATATATTTGCAGTCATCTTTAGGATAGGACTGTTCTGAAACGTCTGTAAAGTTTGTGAACTCTCTGCATTTACTTGAATGTTATTTATGTATTTATATCTTTGGCCCTTCAGTGCTTCTTGTAATATAAATGTGTGGGAAGAAGCACAGTGTGATTTTGCTCAGAGTGAGGAGCTTTTTCCAGCATAATTTCAAAGAAAAAAAAAATTCTAGTTATCTAGATACCAGATAACATTATTTAATGTGCTGTGAACTAAAATGAACAATTAACAATTTGATTTACCATTTTGATTTTACTAATGTCCCCTTTAACATTCGTACAAATCAAAATTTTAATTGTGTGTATCATGAAACCCCATCATGAAAATCTTGCTTTAGTGCTATAATCAGGTCTCCTGTGCTTCTAACAACCCAGAAAACTTGAACAGTGACAATCAATAACTCTGCAAGCATGTCAGAAAATAAGCCGATCAGATTTCATTCCCTTCTGACAATTAAAGGAGATCGTATTATAATATTACCAGCCCTTAACGGTTTAGTTCAGCCAAAATTTTAAATTTCTGTAGGTCAGTAATTACTCACCCTTATGTTATTCCAGCCCCGCTTCAGAACACATATTAAGATATTTTTTATTTAATCTGAGAGCTTTCTCACTTCTCCATAGGCTTCTATTGTAATTTAAACTTGCTGGCCCAGAAAGTTAGTAACAACATTGTTAAAATAGTTCTAGTGACAACAGTGGCTCAACCTTAAGTTTTTCAAGCGACAAAAATACTTTTTGGCTGACGCTGGTCATGCAAGCATGATGCTGGTCAATAGTGATCCTATGTTCTGACGTACAACCCAGAAGCGCTGCACTTACACTATACGTGAACTCACCAGGCTTGTGCAAAATTCAGAATTTCAGAATTGGCCTCCATTCAATTCATGAATTGGAATTTGAATTGAATTGACTCTGCCCCCAAGGAAGTTGAATTTGAATTGGAATGACAGGAAGTGGAATTAAATTCATGGCAATTCAAAGAAATTCCACACAACAGAAAGAATGTGTTGAATCTCACAAAGGGGAGAGCGGGCACAACGTAACGCTTTTTGACTTTCTCAGTTGGTGCAAATCTTTTTAGAGTATTTATTTTTTCCCACATGTCTAGTACAATTATGTGGTTTTGTTTTATTAATACAGTGTATACTTTTTTCTTGATTTACCCTGCAAGAAATGTTAAATGTGACAACATGCCCCATAGGTGGTGAACATTGTAACATGTGAGGGGCACATTGTAACATCACCATATGACAGCTTAAAATGCCATCTCATCTAATCAAAAAAATATACAAGTCAAACCAAAATATTTTCTTAATAAAATAAAATTATTCACTTTTTCATATAAAATAATGGCATTTTTTAATAATTAAAAATAATCAAATTTTTTATTTTGACAACAAACACACAGGAAAACACAGCTATATAGCATGGTTCGAAACATTTTTTTTATTATTATTATTTTAAAAGTATAGACTATAATAGCATATTTCTAATAGGGGCACAATGTAACGCAGTGTGACAACATCCCCCAACTGCACAACTGGGGTTTAAACCCTGCTAGTGTCTTCTGCTATAGCGAAGCATTAAAGGACTATATTAACTGTTAAACTACAGATTAGAGATTAAAATAATATCAGATTTGTCTAATTTTAATTAAACACACAAAAAATAGAGATGAAAAATTTTACTTAAGTAGGAAATGTACTTTTGCTATGGTTAAATGTTCAGTGATATCTTACAAAGATCTCTGAATTTTGGTGCAATTTTTTCTCTGTATAGTGTTGAAATGGCAACTAGTAAATACATCTAGTTTGGTCATGCTAGCGTGTGGAAGTATTTGAACAAGTGTGTCAAAACTAGCCCCGCGTTACGTTGTGCCCGCGCTCCCCTACAGTCAGGGTTAGGAAGGTTACTTTGGAAAAGTAATTGCTCACTGTTATAAGTTAACCCATTATAAATGTTTTAGATTAATTTACTTGGGTTACTTTATCAATGTAAAGCAATTTCATTTTAATTTGTAAATTTTCCCCCTAAAGATTTACTAAAGTAATTCTGGGAAATGGCGTTACAATTACAATAGATCAAACTTATTATTTGTTCTGTGTGACTAGAGCTTTTCACATTCATTGCTGGGGGAAAACATTTCCTGGTAGTTCAAACTAATATAATTGATATAATATGCAATCATATCTGACATATATTGTAAAGCTACATTGCTAAACACTTAAAATATCTATATGAATTTCTTAGAATTTTTATTGAATTGTAATTCTGCTTCCTTTAATTCAAATTCGAATTGTAATTCTAGATCCTTTTTTGACATCAATTCAAATTCAATTCAAATTCAAGAATTGAATTGGAATTTAGTAGTCATTCTCAATTCAATTCTGAATTGTGCACACGCCTGGAACTCACTCGAGGCCCACACAGAAGAAAATTAATAGTTGAATAAAAGCCGTTATTTTTGTTTTGGTATTTTTGCGCATAAAAATTATCCTCATCGCTTGATAAACATACGGTTGAGCCACGTAGTAACTTGGACTATTTTAACAATGTTTTTAGTCAATGTTTCAATCAAAAATATCTTAATTTGTGTTTACGATGAACTGAAAGTCTTACGGGGTTGGAACAACATGAGGGAGAGTAATTGTTTACATTTTTGGGTGAACAAAAACCTTTAATTAGCACGTTTACACACACAGCTGCCAGCATTTCTCAAGCGACAACAGCGTCCAGTAAAGGTTCTAAATGTAACTTTTTTTAATAAAATGAATCCTTTTTTATTGCCTGTGTTTGAAGGGGTTGTAATCACACATTGCAATGATCCACTTTTCGGGTTTTGCTATTAATAGCAAGTTTACTAATGCAGTTTACTGTAACATTATCATGGACAAGCAGAGCATTAGTTCAACGTCAAGCTGATAAAAGTAGGCTATTATTGTACCTGCAGTGGGAGTTTACATTCGTTTCCAGCATGTTGTGTGATTAGTTTGCCGTTGCGTTGAAAGTCTCCGTGTGGCTGGTAGCGAATGCTCGCTCTTGATGTATCTAGCACGCACACGGGCACGAGCGCTCTTGTTGCACTTTGTTATTGGCGTTTTATTCCATTTAAATATCTAAACGATACTGTGAAGAAGAAAAAAATATAAAACGTTTAAATAAAATCACCGCCAGAGGCCGCTAAAAACTCAGGCCGGTAAAAAATCACCGCCAGAGGCCGCTAAAAACTCCATAGAGTACAAGTCGATGAGATGAATCAATGTAACTCCACATATGTCATCACCACTAACCACTCAGAAACGTCCAGGAGCTTCTAAAAGTGAAACTCTTTCTGAGTCTCTCCATAAAGCTGCACCCGCTACTGGTTATTTCTGAGAGAAGCGTGTAAAGGCTCCATCTCCACCCTCTTCTGAACGCGAAACTGCAGCTCATTTGCATTTAAAGGGACACACACAACAGATAATATTGGAACGTTTTTGCTCTACCCAAAAAGGTGCCAATAGGCTTTATGCACAACTTACTTCCGCATTCTGTAAAACAGGTGTCATCGCTTCCGGTTCTGGTCTTTTGTATGTGCTTCATGATTTTTTTTGCGGTTTTACTCAAGATAACTTAAAAGGAGCGAGCAAAAATTAGCATAACCAATGTCCCTCACATGTGCAGATTGATATTTAAACGTTTTATATTTTTTCTTCTTCACAGTATCGTTTAGATATTTAAATGGAATAAAACGCCAATAACAAAGTGAACTAGGTAGGTTGGCTGATTACCTTAAAAATCCATAGATATCGTAGTCAAGTTCTTACGGCCGTTAACACTTTATCCGACAAGCGGATGCGATGAGACCCGTTTTCGGTTTGGTCACACGACGCTCGACATAAAGCCTAGTGGACAAGATATAATAGATTATCTGGGGTATTTGAAACTGTAATTTTAGACATATTCTGGGGAGACCATAGATTTATATTACATGTTGTGAAAGGGGCATAATGTCACCTTTAACAAAGACTAAAAATATATTGTAAAATATATATTGTGCTCTAATACATTTAATAATGTTAACAAATAAGACCTTATTGTAAAGTTTTACTGTATTATCTTTATTTATTAATTTAATTTTTTTCTCATGTAACTGTGTAAATGAGTTACTGCATAAATGGGCTCATCGCTTTCTGGTATAAGAGTTAAACAGTGTTCTAAGGTTTGCATGAGGCTATATGATATTATAAAAAGTGGATTTAATTACAATTTTATGCAACAAATGTAATATATAAGGAATCATTTATGACAGGCTTTTGAATAGATGGTTTGTCTGTAACTGCATTTTAGTGGATGTGCAGCACAGATCAAATGATTTATGATCACAAACATCAAGCTTTGACTTTAACAAATTTTATTATTGCACACAAATCCATTGCAATTACTATGATAAAGGCAACACAATATATACAGTTGACATACAGTGGGCTTTAAGAAGTATTCACACACTTTTCTTGAGATATTTTAGTATTCCTTCAATAACAATAAATTCAAAACATTTACAAATCAACAACCTTCTCTTCAATGAAAAATAAAGGGGAATTAATACTTTCTGAAGGCACTATATAATTATAATGTGCACAATATTTCAACCCAAATACTGATACTGCCACTAAAACATTTAAAAAACGACCAGCCGTCACAGGCTTATAATGAAGCAAATCTGAGCAAATAATTAAACCTCTGTCTGTGATGCATCTCTGGGTTCGCTGTGTTTTCAACTTTATTTTATGGCAAGAAAATATGAAAGCCAGAGAGAAGACAAACGGCACCCGTATTTCTCCCTGTAACAAAGAAATAACCCAAAAGAAATGATCACATAGTGTTTTGGAAGGGGCAGGTGACCGTTAAACATCAACTACGAGTCAAAAATCAACATAACAATACATTTCCATCTTCTTGCACTTTCCTTCTTTCTCCGCTTCATGCAAATGTATCATATATTGTATCATATATTGTCCATCAAGTACAAAAATATATTTCTATTGACAAAAGCAAACGTCAGTAAATATTAGTTATCTTCGGACGGGTACAAAGTTACTAACTGTTAAGTTTTGTTACTCATATAAGCTTTTAACATCACATCAGCACATGGAAGTAGATGCCTTACAATGTTTAAACACAGAATGAGAGACGCTTGTTTTTCTGTCTGGCAAACATCTGAAAAGGAACTGAAAAAAATACTCCCATAGTTCATGTGTAGAATAGGCACATACACTAGCTGGAAGGTGAAGTGTGTCACACAAACAGATAGCCGTTTCACCCTTCAGAGCAAGAAAATGTATCTTAGTAACACACTTCACCTCTGACACAGAAACACACACTGCTTAAATGGACGAGTGTCTCATCCGTAGTTATATGTAAAGTTGTATGTGCTGGGCTCTTTCGGACACGGGGGGTGGGGCTTCGGGGATGTTAATGTTCTCCAGGTCCAGAAGGCGGAGTTTCATCTCCATGCTCATTAATGTGTCAAGGTCACTTCGTGTGAGATCACTGCCCAATTCCTTCCCCAGCAGAGCTGAGAGTCCATCAGTCCAGATGCAGTACTGCTCCACAGAAACACATGTCATTTATATAATGCATATTTACAGAGATAAAGTTTTAAATATCACATTCAAAACAACAGAATCCATTGTGGTCTCATGGCCTACACAATGTATGTGTGTGACATCACCGTCAGCCGCAGTGACTGCATGTTACAACACACTGAGTGGCATAAACACACGCTGAGAGGCAAAAACACACACTGAGGAGCGGAAACACACTGAGGAACGGAAACACTGAGTGGCAGAAACACTGAGTGGCAGAAACACTGAGGGGCAAAAACACTGAGGGGCAGAAACACTATGGAAAAGAAACACTGAGGGGCAGAAACACTGAGGGGCAGAAACACTGAGGGACAGAAACACTGAGGGGCAGAAGGGGCAGAAACACTGAAGCAGGGGCAGAAGGGGCAGAAACACACAGAAACACTGAGGGGCAGAAACACTGAGGGGCAGAAGGGGCAGAAACACTGAAGCAGGGGCAGAAACACTGAGGGGCAGAAAGGGCAGAAACACTGAAGCAGGGGCAGAAACACACAGAAACACTGAGGGACAGAAACACTGAGGGACAGAAACACTGAGGGGCAGAAGGGGCAGAAACACTAAAGCAGGGGCAGAAACACACTGAAACACTGAGGGACAGAAACACTGAGGGACAGAAACACTGAGGGGCAGAAACACTGAGGGGCAGAAACACTGAGGGGCAGAAGGGGCAGAAACACTGAAGCAGGGGCAGAAACACACAGAAACACTGAGGGGCAGAAACACTGAGGGGCAGAAGGGGCAGAAACACTGAAGCAGGGGCAGAAACACACAGAAACACTGAGGGACAGAAACACTGAGGGGCAGAAACACTGAGGGACAGAAACACTGAGGGGCAGAAGGGGCAGAAACACTGAAGCAGGGGCAGAAACACACAGAAACACTGAGGGACAGAAACACTGAGGGACAGAAACACACAGAAACACAGAGGGGCAGAAACACTGAGGGACAGAAACACTGAGGGGCAGAAACACTGAGGGGCAGAAACACTGAGGGGCAGAAACACTATGGAAAAGAAACACTGAGGGGCAGAAACACTGAGGGGCAGAAACACTGAGGGGCAGAAACACTGAAGGGCAGAAATACTGAGGGGCGGAAACACTGAGGGGCAGAAACACTGAGGGGCAGAAACACTGAGGGGCAGAAACACTGAGGGGCAGAAACACTGAGGGGCAGAAACACAGAGTGGCAGAAACACTGAGTGGCATAAATACTGAGGGGCAGAAACACTGAGGGGCAGAAACACTGAGGGGCAGAAACACTGAGGGGCAGAAACACTGAGGGGCAGAATCACTGAGCGGCAGAAACACGGAGGGGCAGAAAGACTGAGGGACAGAAACACTGAAGGGCAGAAATACTGAGGGGCGGAAACACTGAGGGGCAGAAACACTGAGGGGCAGAAACACAGAGTGGCAGAAACACTGAGTGGCATAAATACTGAGGGGCAGAAACACTGAGGGACAGAAACACTGAGGGACAGAAACACTGAGGGGCAGAAACACTGAGGGCAGAAACACTGAGGGACAGAAACACTGAGTAGCAGAGACACTGTTCAATTACTAAGATTGAGCCCTATCACAGATAGAGTTTTGTAATTAACAAACAGTTACTGAACACTTGCGTTCTTAACAGAAGATATGTCATAGTTGTGATTTAATTGTGCTGTTTTTCAGACTCACCTCATATTTGTTGGGTGCCACAAAGTTGAGAGCTTCATCAGGATCATATAGGATGGAAAACGCCAACTCTAACACTTCCTGCAAACACAGGACAGTTCAAACACTTCAGGTGTGTTGTTCATCATGCAAACACACTAACCGTAACACTACAATCTCAGAATGTTTTCTCAGAGTTATGAACAAACACTCTTCCAGTGTTGTTAAAGTCCCCCTGTGGTAAAAATCCAGCTTTTAATGTTGTTTATGTGTCTATGTGGTGTTCTTAATATACTTTAAGACAATCCATGTGTATATTCATAAGTCAACAGCATTGCTGAGTATTTTCTCCTTAAAGCTGCAGTGAACCAAAGACAGTCTCAAAAACACGGTTTAAAATCGCTGGTGTTTCTGACGTCACAAACTACCTTATAACCAATCGTTCGTCAACCAGTGGATCTCTGCTACGGACTACAGCTTTAAGAGGGAGAAAAACCTTGACCAGACTCTGCCATGTCTGTATTTGTTTAATAAATGTAATAATGAGGAGCTATTGTAAAATATTCTGTGAAATCCTGCAAAACACTCCAAACACTGTGTTGTGGTCAATCATGCACTGGAGGATAAAGAAAAAGCACTGACCTTGTTCTGTTTGAGCGCGCTCTTCTCCTTCATGTGTGGACAGTCTTTCCCGAGTCAGAACGGCTTTCATATCCGACACAGGAACTGTGTGACAACAACAGAGTTTTAGGTCACTGTTATGAAGGTAAAATGATGCCATAAAGAATTGCATGCACAAGGTAAGATTTGAGAAAGTCATCATAAGATTGCAAGCGTAAATTCAATTTATACATTTTGGCGAAAAAAAAAAAAAAAAAAAAAACTTGCCAAAAGTGTAAGTGTGGAAAACTAGAAGACAGAAGTATACAAATCATATTTATTTTGACTTGGCATGAAGCTGCAGCTTCACAGTACATGAAATACACCTACGAATAACAGTAAAATGCTGCAAATATTTTTTCCATCATTTTTTCACACAATTTATGAAGTCGGCATCCTATTCAGAAGCAGTAAGGAAAGTTTGACATATTTTAATATGAATTCAACCTCAATAATCACATAAAAAGAACACGCATATGCATTATAGCTCGCTGCCGCATCACATCGAGATGCCCAGAATTCAACCAGAAAGAAGTCATATAACCACTTCAATAACTCTGAAGCTGTTCAGTTAAGCTAAAAAAACTGCATAGAATCCCTTTAATTTACGCTTGCAATCTTATGTACACTTTCACAAATCTTACCTTGTGCATGCGATTCTCCATGGCATCAACTTTCATTAACTGTTCAGCACATGCAAACAACACTGAGGGCTCTATCTTGCACCCGGCGCAAATTACTTTATACACTGACGCATTTATCATTCCTATTTTGCACCCGCGCAAAGCGGGCTTTTTCCTTGCACGTCGGTAAATTAGGAAATTAACTTGCGCTACCTGGGTGGGTCGGAGCAAAAAGGTGGCGTGTTTCGGCGCAAACAATCCCTGGTGCTATTTTGCAGTTCCAGAAAACAACTGCACCAATGACCAGAAAAAAACTGGTCTAAAGTCAGTGGCGCGTTGCGCGTACATTCAGATGTTATTTTAAGCGCGCATGCTTGGCCATAATGCAGAGTGTGAACAACGCGCATGCACTGTAGATGATTCTCTCATCTACACAGATGCATTTTACTTTTTGCAAATGATACATTGTTATAAGGAAAAATATATAAACATGAGGGAAATCATTGTTGTGTCCATGACGATGGGAAAAACAGGCATAAAGCTTACACATTTACCCAAATTATTATATGCATGTTTAACCAAAGCTATTTTGGGTGTGTTTGTCCCATCCCCAATGTCCCTTCTCTTTCTTTTTACGGCCCTGGAGAGAACGTCTCCTCGGCTGTGAACCGATTGTGAAGCGTGCCTGGTAAATGCGGCGTTATAATAGTATTGTGCCATGGAACAAGCGCACCTCGTTCATCATGCTCTTAAAGGGAGTGTGATAAGACGCTCTTATTGGTTTGTTTCCATTACGCCCAAACCACAAGCTACTACAGACCAACCCCTTTTAAACTCTTTTAAAAGAGTCATTTATCCCGCCGGTAAAATAGCAACAGCGCCTAAGAGCCGGCTACAAAGTTACTTGCACTTTGCGCTTTGTCACTTGTGTTTCAGATCGTTAAAATAGGGCCCTGAGTGTTTGTGTATGGACTCACTCTTATCGGTGAGCAGTTCGAACGCCACTTCGCCCTGCGGAGACTCGTCCCAGATCTCCATAGTGAAGGACCTTGTGATTCAACGACAGACGGCAGAACCAGAACTTCTCTGAGAGAAAAATAAAGACCATCAGACAAATACATTAAAGGTAGAGTTCACCCAAAAATGAAAATTAGCCCATGATTTACTTGCCCTTAAGTCATCCTAACAGGTGGGTTAATAAACCCTTTTATGATGGATAGACACACTTTTATGATGGATAGATGCACTTTTATGATGGATAGATGCACTATTATGATGATAGATGCACTTTTATGATGATAGATGCGCTTTTATGATGAATAGATTCACTTTTATGATGATAGATGCACTTTTATTATTGATAGATGCACTTTTATGATGATAGATTCACTTTTATGATGGATAGATGCACTTTTATGATGATATGTGCACTTTTTTATTGATAGATGTACTTTTATGATGATAGATGCACTTTTATGATGGACAGATGCGCTTTTATGATGGATAGATGCACTTTTATGATATATAGATGCGCTTTTATGATGGATAGATGCACTTTTAGGATGAATAGATGCGCTTTTATGATGATAGATGCACTTTTATGATGGATAGATGCACTTTTATGATGAATAGATGCGCTTTTATGATGGATAGATGCACTTTTATGATGGAAAGATGCACTTTTATGATGGATAGATGCGATTTTATGATGGATAGTTGTGCTTTTATGATGGATAGATGCACTTTTATGATGATAGATGTGCTTTTATGATGGATAGATGCACTTTTATGATGGATAGATGCAATTATATGATGATAGATGCGCTTTTATGGACCATTCAGTGGCATTATAAAGCTTGGAAGAGCCAGGACATTTTTTAATATAACTCTGATTGTATGTGTCTGAAAGTCATATCCTATAACTATCCTTTTAAATGAGTGATGTCAGCAGAAGTGAGGTTCACCTTGTCTCCGTCTGTTGCCGAGTTTGCGGAAGCAGCTTCCCTCACACAGACGGTTCAGTCTCTGCTGTTTGATCAACTCTAGGATCTCCGGCTGGATCCGCTCACGGAGCTCACTGACAGACACAGAACACACACACACACACACACACACATTGAGAGGATTTCAAGCCTTCTCAATGACAGACACAGAACACACACAGGGGCACAACTACCCAGTGTCAGAGATAATTACAAACTACACTATATATATATATAGTGTAGTTTAAACTCACTCTTAAAGGAACACTCCGACTTTTTTGGACTTGACCTTATTCACTGTATCCCCCAGAGTTAGATAAATCCATACATACCTTTTTCATCTCCATGCGTGCTGTAACTCTATCTGACGCACTCACTGCTAGCCTAGCTTAGCATAAAGACTGTATGTAAATGGTTACAGCTAGCATAATCTCAATAAGATACAAAATAACACAAACATTTTCCTATTTACATGTTGTGATTTGGATAGTCACAGAGTGTACAAATAACAAGGTAATATGAGACACAGATATATTATAACCATGTAAATATTTAGAACTATATTCTCAGAAGGCGAAGCACTGCTTTGGTGCATCTCAGGTGCTGCGGTTATCACTCCGCCCAAGTAGCAGTGCTGCCTTCTGAGAATATAGTTCCTAATATTTATATGGTTAAAAGATGGCTGTGTTGCAAATGACCTTGTGATTTGTACACTCTGTGACTATACAAATCACATATGTAAATAGGAAAATGTTTGTGTCATTTTTTCACTTATTAGAATTGGTATGCTAGCTGTAGCCATTTACATCCAGTCTTTGTGCTAAGCTAGGCTAGTGGGGGTGCGTCAAACAGAGTTACAGCACGCACAGAAATGAAAAAGGTATTTAAGGATTTATCTAACTCTGGGGGATACAGTGAATAAGCTAAAGTCCAAAAAAGTTGGAGTGTTCCTTTAAACTCACTTAAACTCACATTATGGGAGGCGACTGGAAGTCGTCTTGGCTCATTCTCTCAGACTGACGGAGACGCAGGATCTCAGAGTAACTCAAACTGCGCAGTTTCACCCGCAGCTGCTCCAGTGATGGCGGCTTCATGGCCAGAGCTCTGGTGATCTGCTCACGCACGACTGTCATCACCTGAAACACACACACAGGTTTGTTTTGCTAAACTTTTGAGGATATTCCATAGGCATAATGTTTTTTTATACTGTATAAACTGTATATTCCGTCCCCTACAGTAACCCTACCCATCTCACACACACACACACACACACACACACACACACACACACACACACACACACACTCACACAGTCACTAACCCTACCCATCACACACACACGCAAACAGTCACTCACCCTAACCCTACCCATCACACACACACTCACATACACAAACTCGACCCCTAAACCTTAGCATCACACACACACACAAACCCGACCACTAAACCTAAACCTACACACACACCTTGTTGAAATCTTCCGCAGTGGCCCTCATCTCTTTCCAGGTCTTGTTGAGCAGTTGAATACACACACAGAAGAACTCTTCCCAGGCGCGCTCATGTGTGAAGAACATCGGATGGAAGTCGTTACAGCCTTCATTCGCTGCAGAGACAAACCAGTTCATGGTTACATTTACACAGGTCTCTCTTCACGTCTACATCACACACACACACACTGCAGAAACAGCTGTTGCTTCTAAAAATGTAACAATTCAGAATATTGATGTCTGTAATTACACTTGATCACTGTGATCCGATTAAGCAATGGGATCATCAGGACATTATCGGATCTCTATTTCTTTAGAGATGGAAAAATGGCCCCAGTGAAAAGTCGACCTGAAGTGGAGAAAGAAGGTTGCAAATAACAATACATTGCACAGACAACACGACACGCAGAACACTTACGCAGTTCTCCGACCTGTAGAAGATCACACAGCATACGCGTCAGCTCAATCGCACAGCGCCCGAACGGACACTCTGTGTTTATCCTCTCGAACTGCTGTTCTCCAGGACTATCTGAAACACAGGCCATGTGACAAAAAGTTTTCATCACATAATTATGAATTTTAAGTAATTTTAACTTAGTATGTCATAATTTTGACTTTTTATGTCTTTTTTTTAAAACTTAGTATTTCAACTAAACTTTTGTAAACTTTTATTCTCATAGTGGTAGCACTTTGTTTTACAGTCCTGTTCCCCATGTACATCTTATGTACTTATTATAGTAATCACAATAATTGGGTAATAAAAACTGCAGTTATGAGTACTCATGAGTACTAACCCTGATCCTAACCTTAACCCCTGTAGTTACCTTATTTTACCTAGTATTTACTTAGAAAAGTACACATACAGTAAAATAGTGTCACAGTAACGATTTTTCTCATAATTTTAAGTTACAACAGAAACATAAAGTCAGAAACATCAGTCCATCATGTAAAGTGATCACGTCTCTACAGAAGACCTCTATTCACATGGATTACTTCATGAACTCTGAAGCTATATCTGATCAATCCTGAGATTAAGCTCACAAACAGGATTCTGGCTTTCCTACATTTCGACATTAGGTCAGTTTGTAATAAAAAAAGTAATATAATGTCTGTACGCTCCTGAATAAGGTTTAGTCTTGTGGTTTTGATTTAAAGGGATACTCCACCCAAAAATGAAAATTCTGTCATCATTTACTCATCCTGAAGTTGTTGCAAACCTGTATGAGTTTCTTTCTTCTGCTAAACAAAAAGGAAGATATTATGAAGAATGATTGGAACCAAACGTTTGTTGGACTTCCATAGTAGAAAATAATACTAATAATAGTAATACAATAAATAAATATAGCTGCGAGCAGCGATCGCGGGCCCAAGCCGGTGGCACCGCAATCCCGGTGCCTTTAGTTACCTGGAGGCACGGGATGGCGGTACCGCCGGCTTTGGCCCTCCATCGCTGCTCGCAGCTATATTTATATATATATATATATATATATATATAAAGCCGGTGGCACCGCCACCTTGGTGCCTTTAGGGTTATTCTGCACGACGTGCAGAAGCGTAACCCCTGCTTTGGAATACATACTAGTATGTATTCCACAATTGGAATACATACTAACATACTAGTCAGAACTGAATAGTTGATATCTGAATGACAGATCACCATAGAAGTCAATGGAAAAAATGTGACTAGTAACAAAAGAATAGTTACTAGTCACCATTGAAAATAAGTACTAGTGTCTAATGAATAAGTACTGTATCATTATTTAATAGGTACTAGTATCTAATGAATAAGTACTAAGTAACTAATTAATAAGCATTGGTATGTAATGAATAAGGACTAGCATCTAATGAATAAGTACTAGTATCTAATAAATAAGGACTAGTTTCTAATGAATAAGTACTAGTATCTTTAAAAAGGTACTAGTACCTAAAGAATAAACACTAGTATCTAAAGAAAAGGCACTAGTATCTAAAGAATAAGCACTAGTAGCTAATGAATAAGTACTAGTACTTAATGGAATAGATACTAGTATCTGAAAAATAAGTACTAGTGAGCATGAAAATAGAGACTAGTAGGTTAAAATGATTAAATGTTAAAACGGTTTGCCATACTCTATCTGTCGTTTCAAACTAGTCACAATTACGTTACAGATATCTTTAAATGATAATACAAACTATCCAAAATGTAATTACGACTAGAAGAGACGTTGTTCGATATCTACAATGTTAATTACGAATAGTCAAACTTAGCTTTTAAATGTTAAAAGGGCTTGCCATACAGAAGTGTAGGCTCGTAGAGAGACACTCAACATTTTCAGAACCAAAATATCTGACTTTCTGTAGGGTCCTAGCTCATGAGTGTAAATTAGAAAGTTGCCGGCTTGAGGAGATATATGAATATATGAAACGATGAGATCAACATGTGTACCTGAAGTTTTTCATATTATTACATGCAAGCGTGTTTCGATTTACTGGACCAAGTTTTTGGTACCCCGTTCCAGGGGCGCTGTCTAGCCCCCTTGCCACACCCGGGTACCATCTCCAGCCCCGACTCTGATGGCTGTGGGATCTGACCTGTGTGCAAAGTTTCAGATAGTTTTCGGGACTCCATTAAGGGCCCCAAAAGCCGCTAAGAGACTCAAAATCATCAAAAAAAGGAATGTTAAAGTTTGATGCGTTGCTATGGCAACATTATCTTAGATATTGAATAATGCTTTCACAGCTCTTCATCTGGCGTGTGTTTACATTTGAAGCAAATCGGGATAAAAGTTAGAGTGCGATTTCAAAGCATTTTGAAAGTGAAACACTTTCTGCTGCCAGTTGGTGGCGCTATATATTTGACTCACATCTATGTGATCGACCTCTTACAACGAACACACTGCTGAAGTTTCATCAAGATCAGTTAATGTATGCAGAAGCTTTAACACACTTCCTTTTTGATTTATTTACTTACTTTTTTGATTTATGGACCAAGTTAATTTTAATTAATACACTAATTATATAAAACTATTGTCAATGCACTACAATTAAACAGGTTATATGCCTTTACTTATAAAAAAAATAAAATAAAAACTTATGTAAAAAATACCAGGCTTAAGAAATGTATTTACTTTAGCAGGCCAGACACACAGTGAAATGATTAAGCCCCCTCCCCCTACACACACACACACACACAGACTGTGTGACAGGCCTGCGGTTTAGAAAGAGCATGATCATATGTCAAACTGCAATATCTGACTTTCTGTGGGTTTGAGCTTATTTTTGTTAATTAGAAAAGTTGTTTGGCTCTGAATAGAACAATATACACGGCAAGTTTTGTAACTGTCAGTAAAACTAACCAAGTTATAACACACTATATGTGTCCTTTTTTAGTCAAAAAAATCCGCACGGCCAAACCGTTACAAGATATGAAAAATCCGTCGGAATATAGCATCCTCAATGTCTTGACTTCATGCACACCGAGTTTGGTGGTGATTGGTAACAGCATGGGTTGTAATTTGATGTTTTTCTAGGACAATTATTTAAAAAAAAAAACATAATTCCCGACTTCCGTTTGAACTGTCGTAAAACTTAGAGCACGAAAGTTGTTTGGCCTGATGTGATCTATGAGTGTACCGAGTTTCATATTAATCCATGCACGTGTGTTTGATTTATGGACAAATGTTCAAATCCCTAAAAGAATGCATCCTAAAAGAATGGTAAAGTTTGATGCGTCGCCACGGCAACAGTTTCAAAGATATCAAGAATCCATTCATAGGTCTTCATCTGCCGTGTATGTACATTATACAGATAGAAGTTTGAAGCAAATCGGGTAAAAATAAGAGGGTGATTTCAAAGCATTTTGAAAGTGACACACTTCCTGCTGCCAGTTGGTGGCGCTATAACTTTGACTCACAATAGTCACATCCATGTGATCGTCCTCTTACAGCGAACGCACTGCTGAAGTTTCATCCAGATCAGTTAATGTATGCTGAAGTTATGACACACTTCCTGTTTCACGTTTCTCGCCATAGTTTCGTTTCCTCGCCACGGCCAAACCGTTCGAGATATCAAAAATCCCCACACAAACTTTCATCCTCAATGTCTTGACTTCACGCTGACCGAGTTTCGTCGAATTTGGATCAGAGCTCTAGGAGGAGTATTTAAAAGTTCATTGCGTGTGTTTTACAAAAAAACCTCAATAGCCAACTTCCTGTTGGGCTGGGGTAAAAGTAAGAACGCGAGGTATAGATGAAATTCTGCTATCGACATGTGTACCGAGTTTCATATTATTACATGCAAGTGTGTTTGAGTTATGGACCAGGTGTTCGGACCCCATTCCAGGGGCGCTGCACGAGCCGCCCTGCCACGCCCGGGTACCAGCTTCAGCCCGGCTCTGATGGCCGCGGGTTCTGACCCGTGTGCAAAGTTTCAAGAGTTTTCGAGCATGTTAAGGGCCTCAAAAGTGCCCGATGAGTCGCTAGAAAAAAAAAAAAAAAAAAAAAAAAAAAAAAAAAAATAATCGGAAGGAAAACAATAGGGCTCTGCGCCCTTCAGGGCTTGGGCCCTAATAATACTATGGAAGTCAATGGAGCCAAAGTTTCAATCATTCTTCAAAATATCTTCCTTTGTGTTCAGCAGAAGAAGAAAACTCATACAGGTTTGCAACAACTTGAGGATAAGTAAATCATGACAGAAGTGGAGTACCCCTTTAACCCTTAGATTGATCACTGTGCCTGGTTTGGGACTCACAAAATGAGGACAAATATCCTCACACCACACCACAATCTGACATCCCACTCACTGAGAAGCTGTTTAGTGTTATACTCTCATGATCAATGAATGTGCATGATACAGCAAAATGATGGGGTTCCATTTGTGCCAAAAATGAGCAGTGGTGTGTGAATTTGGCAACAATGTAGTGTATAACAGTAAAGTTATTAAATATTTGTCATAAATAAAAATCATAAAAAATATGAAAAAACATAATGAGTGTTGTAGTGTAACCAGCAGGACAGCAGCAGTGTGTGAACTAATGCCACGTTTACACAAAGCCGGGTATTTAGCAAAACAAATATTTTCCCCTCTCGTATGCCAAACCTATTGGCGGCAGTGTAGGGGTTAAGGATAAAGCCATACAAGCCAATCAGAATCCTCAGAATCGACAAGAGAGAACCTAAAACGCCGTTTCTCGGAGAGAACCTAAAACGCCGTTTCGTTTAGTTTTTAGAAATAATCGTTTTCAGGGATAAAAACATTTTCGTGTAAATGAGAGGGCAAAACGCAGAGAAATATCTGCGTTTTCCCATCGTGTAAACGGGGCCTAAATTTGGTGACACTGTAGTGTGTGACAGTGAAGTGATTGACTGTTTTCAGGTTATTGCCCTTTACAGACGGTTCCCTCGGAAAATTATGTTGTAGCTGCTCGTCTACGTTACTAAGATTAAAACGAGGTGTTATTTGTGTATAACAACGTTTAGATCACGAGTTTGACCTGGGAAGTTCGAATCTTGATGAAGTTGAAGTAAAGATGACAGAAAGAGATGACAGAACAAGACAACATCTAGATCAGGGCTCCAGACTAATTTTTCCACTGGTTGCACTGGTGCTACCAACTTTCTCAGTCGCACCAGCATATGATTTGGTCGCACTTTTTTTTGGGCTACATGCCATGGGATTAATCAATGCATGCTGATGAGTAGTGGTTTTAATGGACCAAAGCTAGCAAAGGCTTTCTGGGTTGCAGCATAAACACCTGTAATATATTAATTATCGTTGCCAAATTTCAGGATTTTCATGGATTTTGGACTGTAATTTTAATCTGTAATTTTAAGCATTTTACATTTTAATTATATACAATCTATTTACATTTGAATCATATCTATCTATCTATCTATCTATCTATCTATCTATCTATCTATCTATCTATCTATCTATCTATCTATCTATCTATCTATCTATCTATCTATCTATCTATCTATCTATCTATCTGTCTCTGTCTATTTTCATCTTTCTATCTGCATCATCTCTCTGTCTTTTAAAAATCATTAACCATTCAAATGTATGCATTACATTTTTAAAGATTAGATTATTATAATAAGCTAATACAGATTTTTCATTATCAAACTTTATAGTTGTAACAAAAATCTCACACTCCTTACCTTCTGCATTTTATAATAATTTCCTTTTCTTCAGTCGAGCGATTACTCTCATCTAACCGCTAAAAAACATAGGAAGGGGCACAGACATTTTCATTTTTATTTGCCTTAATTCATAAATTCGTAATTGGCACGTTTCACTATCAGTGTGCAATGTGCGTGACGTCTCCGTTCGCCAATAAATAAACTGGCACGTGTCTTGCGGAAGAACACTTAAGCCAAAGCTACTTCTCTCATTAATGTCTATGGCGAGTCACACAGGCACTGGGCAACTCCGCATCCAAGTCGAACCCGGGATAAAACAGTCCGAGTATAAAACACTTATTATAGGCGTACCGTCGCTGATTCAGGATAAGTCAAAAACACGGTTTGGAAAATGGATTCATGATGTAGCCGACTCTATCATTTTGAACATAAGTTATGGACTGCAGCAGCGGATACACCGGCGTTCTGTTGCACGAGCGTCCAATCGCACATATGCGACCACATAAAATTTTAACTCGCACATTCTCAAAAAATGGTTGCATATGCGACTAATGTGGTCGCAGTCTGGAACCCTGATCTCAGATAGATGACGGAACTAGAGGACAGAGCAAGATGACATAAACAGAGAACATACATATCAACATATACTAATTTATCTGAACAACTAGGCAATATCTGTTGTCCAGGACAAATGTAAAGTACAAAGCACAAAGCAGTCGACTCATTTTTGGCACAATTGGAACCCATAAAAGAATGCTAACATTCAAAGATTAACATTCATCCTTGTTCACAGCAATTTTTATTTCCTTCTTTCTGTTTTTGTAACTCTGGCTCTATTCAAACATGTTTTCTCGCTATGATAAAGTTACTTGTGTTTGATACTGGTATCTAAATACTATAATTCACTCTGATGGCTATCTGACTAATAGTATACAATAATATTTTAGCACACAGTGCTTGAGAAAATACATAAAAAGAGGTAATGGTTATGAGCTGTTACTCTGATATACGTGTCCTGGTGTAGTTTAGCGAGGTACAGCATGTTGTCGAGCGCCAGCATTCCCGGAGGCGTCTGAGTGAAATCCATGGCGGGATTCATTGGATTCTGTGCACAAAACAAAACACACACAACAGCACATCACTATCACTGAACCATCAATAAAACATCACTTTATACACACTTAAACACAACACTATCACTGATCCATCATTAAAATATCACACAACACACACTTCAACACACCACTATCACTGATCTGTCATTAAAACATCACATTACACACATCAGCACATCACTATCACTGATCCATCATTAAATAATCACATCACACACTTCACTATCACAGATCATAATGAAACCATTCCATCACACACATCAGCATCTGTTTTGGAAAGGAAGTGTAATTATCTCTTGTGATTAAACATTATCTTCTGAATGATCCCCAGCTATGACACAGAAAGCAAACACACTCACGGTGAAGCCCAGCATCTTGTAGTCTTTAGTGTAGATGGCCTTTCTCTTCTCCGTGCCGCCGGATCACTGTCTCCTTCAAATGCGATTCTTCGGAGTTCAAATATGATATCTCTCTGTGTCTGAAGAATTCAAGCATACATAATTTAAGCAGTGTGAAGATTATAAAAGTACGCAACTTTCCCAAGTATCTTGGAGAATGGTGAAAACAAATCGGTAATGTTTTGCGTGTTTATGCTGGCCTAAGTTTATATAAGGATTTTCTACAGTCAGTCATGTCACCAAATTCAAATGTTCAAATGTTTATTGTTTCCCAAAATCATAGTCGCAAACAGTATCACACAACTTTGTGTTTGACCTTGACCCGTGTTAGTCAAATTTGTGAACTTAGATATTGCATATGAATTCAGATATAAATCTTTATTCATACATGAATATAGCCTCCATGTCATTAACCCTCAGGTGCTCTTCGGTTATTTCTGACTGATTTTTTTTTTTTAAATTGTTTTGAAATTTTAAAAATCACAGGTTCATCAGAAAATTACGAAACTTGGTGACTTTTAGGTCACCAAGAATTGAGGTCATGATTTGAGCAATTTAAGTGGTAAAAAAATTTTTTTTCTATGGCAAAAATGGACCATAAATATTGCATAAATATTAATAAGTGACATCAAATTGGCTCAAAATACAAAATTAAAAAGAAAAAATATTATTGAACAAAAATAAATTGCATTGGTTTTACTGGGATGGAGAAAGTTTCATTTTTAGGTGTCCGGTCACTTTTGACCGGGAAGATAACAAGTGTGACTCCGAAACGAAGAGCACTTGGAGGGCTAGTGGTTACACCATGATTCTACGCCTTTTCTCTATACTATAACCAGATGGTGCTAATTTTCTTCAAAATATTTTTTTTTCTGAAGGCCTAGACTCTATATTATACTAAAATACTGCATTAATAATTTTAAAAAAAAAATAATATATATTTAGAAAAATATATATATTTTTCCAAGGCAAAAATAGACCATAAATATTGCATAAATATTAATAAATTCAATCAAATTGTCTCAAAATACTAAATTAAAAAGAATAAATATTATTGAACAAAAATAAATTGCATTGGTTTTACTGGGATGGAGAAAATTTCATTTTTCAGGTGTCCGGTCACTTTTGACCAGGAAGATAACAAGTGTGACTCTGAAACGAAGAGCACCTGAGGATTAAACATGCAAATGAATTAAAGCATGTTCCGGTAAATGTTTGCCATTTAAACGTCACTCTTCTATTTTGTCATAAACGTACTACACTAATTATTTTAATGACTCAAACAGAGGCTTTGTCAGATGTCGTGTCTGGTCTTCATTTCTTTGTAAATATTGTAATAATCAATTGAGACAAGAGTCCTGAAACAAGTTTAGTGATCTGTGTGAACATTGTGATCAAACACTGATTACTTAGACTGTCCTGACTGCTACACTGACCTGACTGCTACAGTGGTGTACTAGTTAGGCTGTGTGTCCACCAAAGCGTTTTAGCCAGCTGAAAACGCCAGATGCTCTGCTGAAGACGGCGTGCTTTGGGCGCTCAGCGCAGCGTTTTTTTTCCGATTGAGACGCTTCGTTGCTATGATACAGAATATCCGCAGCACAGTTTACTTGTAACTGATTTTGCAGATAATTTGTTTCATACTAAAAACTTTTTTTTTTTCACCCATTTTGTTCGGTTAGCTCTGCTGGTTGATGTCGTTGTACAGAAAGAATGTTGTGCAGTTGGTCAGTGTTGTTTAGCCCCGCCCCACCTCCACTGTGATTGGACGGCTGGGTAAAAAGTGACAGTGATGAACGCTGCATTTTATAGACCTTTATCATTTTGAGCATTTTATCATTTTGGCATCACTTTGACAGCGAATAATAAAGCGAATGCCTTGCCTAAATTGCTCCATTACCTTGTAGCATATGTTATGGCCCCATAGAAGGAGTGTTTTGTGAAAGTAGGCTAACGATTGCGTCAGTAACCAAGCGACTCTCCGTTGTACAGTAGAGAGATTATCGGTATGGACAGGAGCAGAAGTTTGCGGGCAATTGGGGAAACGTGGAGGCAAAATGACAAAATAATTAATCAGAATACCTAGCAAATGTTTCTCTTGCTCCAAGCTCATGGACTCACACTCTCTGCCTCTGCATGTTTCGGAAGGGAATGATTCAGATTTCTCATGCCACAGCCACTAGAAGACAGACGTGTTGCTTACGTCACATCTATGTCGTCAGAGCTCTGTTTGAGTCGATTTGAGTCTGCGCGTCAGGAACGGAAGTGCTAAAAAATCACCAAAAACGGGCTTCAATTGTCTCAATGGAGTTCCAATGAGATGGCTCAGTCCACTTCTTATACTGTCTATGGTTCCACCCCTAATGAATACTGAATACTTTTACATGAAGACTCGAGCATCTGTCAAGCACATTTCAACACTATGCTATTCAACACTAGTTCCTTTCAATCTTACTACATGTTCCCTCCATTAATCGCAATGACCAGGCTTGTGTACAATTCAGAATTTCAGAATTGGCCTCCATTCAATTCACGAATTAGAATTTAAATGGGTTCTACGCACGGCGGTATTTCGGGGGAAGGTCTAAGGATGCTGGATTACTTTTGCCGATCATAAAGTCCAATGCTATACAGAGAATTCATATTGGTTTTTATACTCTATGGCTATACTAAAGAAACGTTACTCACAAAAATAGACAAAACAGACACCCCTCATTTAGACAGTAAATTTCGAAGACTCTACCATAATCCCGTTTTCCTCGGTTCACCTCCGCTTTAAATCTCCCCAACCGGAAACTGAATAGCAGCCTTGCGTCAAATGCGGAACTAATGCGTGCAAATAGCAATTAGCCCAAAATTTAAATTGGAATGACAGGAAGTGGAATTAAATTCATGGCAATTCAAAGAAATTCCACACAGTCACACAACAGAAAGAATGTGTTGAATCTCACATACATTCAGTGTTAGGAAGGTTACTTTGGAAATGTAATTGCTTAGTTATATAAGTTACCCATATAAACGTGGTTTGGATTACTTTATTTGGATTACTTTAATGTAAAGTAATTTCCTTTAAATTTGATTAGTAACTTATTGAATTACACATTTTACCTCAGTAATACAACTAAATACAATTACACTCATTTTGTAATTTAATAACATTATTTCATTACACGGTACTTAGTCGCTCCTCAACCCTGCATAACATTTTGTATATATATATATATATATATATATATATATATATATATATATATAGTTACTAAAGATTTACTAAAGTAATCCTGGGAAATGGAGTCATGTTCTATCATGTTCCACAAAATTACAATTAAAATAAATCAAACTTAATTATTTGTTTTGTGATTAGAGCTTTTAATAGTCATTGCTATTGCTGTGGAAAACATTTCCTGTTTAATCTGTACAAGTAGTTCAAACTAATATAATTTATAGAATATGTAATGCAATCATATCTGACACATACTGTATAAGCTTCATTGTTAAACATTTCACTTGTTTCACAAACATTTTAAAATATGTATCTGAATTTCTTTGAATTTTTATTGAATTGCAATTCTGCTTCCTTTAATTCAAATTCGAATTGTAATTCTAGATCCTGTTTTTGACATCCATTCAATTCAATTCAATTCTGAATTGTGCACAAGCCTGGTAATGACATGTGAATCATTTTCAGATATAAAGCTTGCCTGGTCATTGGGGTCCATTTTTGGTCATCATGCGTTCCTCCAGAAGGTTGAAGGTCAAAACTTGCAGCACGTAGAGCTGATGTGCCATTTCAGCTTTGACGGGCCGATTCCCACGGATGATGTGCTGGGGAAGAGGTTGTCAATACTGTTACACACACACCGGTGTTTCCTGAAACAACACTCATTATCACACTGCTTCTAAACCACTATTAACTGTTGATCCTACACACACACACATCTACTAGGAGTAGGGTGACCAGACATCCCAAAAATTTGGGACAGTCCTGAAATCTAAGCTGTTGTCCCAAATTTTAGCCAATCTCATCTGGTCACCCTAACTAGGAGGATCACACACACTTACATTCAGTATGATGCCGCGCAGGTGTTTCTGAGCCAGTGTACCCGCCATCTCCTGCCATAAACACACACACAGAGTCACATCAGTCTGTGAATGTCTAAACCACACTCCAAACTGCAATAAATACATAACCAACTGTAACAAATGAGAATGTTTTGAATGTTTACATCCAACAAAATGGTTGAGTGAATGAATCAATGACTCGTTCATAAAGAGTCACATGTTTGGTTCCTGAATGAATCAGAGCTAACGAACTTAATCGTTTGGTGAATTAATGAACTGACTGATGCGAAGCTGCTTGCTTGATCAATCAGATTTGAGTACTGGAAATATTTCTTGTAAACAATAGATTATTAATTATACTTTGTATTCGCTGTTACTACAGTATGTGTGATAATTTCCTACAATTCTGTTGTTCTCTGTCTGACTATACGGGTAAAACTCCAAAAAAAGAATATCGTACAAAAGTTCATTTTTTTCAGTAATTCAACTTAAAAGGAGAAATGAATATATTATATAGACTCATTACATGAAAAGTGAGATATTTCAAGCCTTTATTTGTTATAACTTTGATGATTTGGGCTTATAGCTTATGAATACCTTTTCACAATATTCTAATTTAGAGTCATAATCATCAAAATTATAACAAATAAAGGCTTGAAATATCTCACTATTCATGTAATGAGTCTATATAATATATTAATTTCACCTTTTATGCTGAATTACTGAAATAAATCAAGCGTTTGCACGATATTCCAATTTTTGGAGTTTCATCTGTATTAGACTTTTCTTCCACAAACACAGAATGTCAACTTTTACAGATTTTGGGTGTGTTTTGTATCCGGTTCTCTTGGTTCTTCTGACCTAACAGTTATAGAATAACTTAATAACACAGTGTTAAAACTGCCCCTGTTACAGACAGTTTTGTGTTGCATAAGCAAACCTCCGTCAAAAACATAACTACATTGTTTTTGTAGATGGAGATAACTACATTAGCATTCACACTAGCCAACGGTATCATTCTGTTTATTCTACGCACGAGCGGCAGTTTATGTCTGTCGCTTTAATGCTTGGGCTCTTTAAAGCAGGATGGATTGGCTGTAAAAAGTCCCCGGTGGTGAAAATTCAGTTTTTAATGTAGTTTATGTTCATGTAGTGTTTTTAATATGCTTTAATACACACCATGTGTAAATTCATAAGTCGACAGCATTGCTGAGTATTTTCTCCATAAAACTGCAGTGAACCAAAGACAGTCTTAAAAAACACCGTTTGAAATCACCGGTGTTTCTGACGTCACAAACTACCTTGTAACCAATCAAATCAACGGTGTGGATATTTTCAAGGCACGAAGACATTTTACAATTTACAAGGAAAAAAGATGAGTTTTAAGGGATGAAATGACTGACTTTAATGTTTCTATCATTCATCAGCTGGAAAAAAAATTCTGAAAGTGATTCCAACAATATCGTCACTCTGCTGTTAATAGCCACATTTCCACTGCCGGGGCTCAGGGCTGGGCCAAAGCTAACAGCGAGCCGAGCTGAGCCAGTGGCCTGGGGCCTCAAGCACCGGGCTTGCGTTTCCACTGCCGGGCCAGTAGCCCCCACAGCGCTGCCCAAAACCCCACCCCTAACACGCCAGCGCTGCCCAGAAACCCCACCCCTAACACGATCAAACGTCATACAACCCAACCCATTTCAGCGGGTATAATGAATTAATTTATTTTTTAAGTTAGGAAGATGACATGTATATTAACTCACCGGCCATGGCTGAAATAGTGTCCCGATTGTCTTCGCAAGTTGCCACTAACAGAGGGACGTGACCCAGCACACCGTCCATCAAGTCGAACCATGGAAAAATCCTTCTCTGAACTCCGCTCTGTCCATTGTGCATTTTAATCGCCTTGAACAATACTGCGCCCACAACTTTTTTTATTTTTCCTGAACTTGAAGCATTGCTCGCTGAATGCTTAACTTAGACAGTTCAGCATCAATGTATTTTGTAACATCCTTGTTTCTTCACACGCCGTCAAATTCAGCGTCGTACCCTTCTTCTGTCCAAATGCTCAGAAGAGCTTTTTTGCGCGATATGAAAAAGTGAAATGTGTCTTGCTTCAGATCATAATGCTCCCATAACACAGAAAAATTCCGCCTTTTACCTTGAGCACGCCTTTAGCCCGAGCTGGCCCCCCGTGGCCCAAGGTCTTGGACGGGCCAGAAATCCTGGCCGTTGGCCCGAGTAAGCACCGATCAATCCCCGGAAGTGACAGTGGAAATGCGACTGGCCCTGGCACGCACTAGCATGGCTCGGCACTGGCCCAGCAGTGGAAACGCGGCTAATGTTATAGTTTTGGTGTGAAGTCTTGCTATTCTTTTATATTTAGAATGATTTTTAGAGCTATTTCTTTATTGTTATAGTTATCCTCCTTGGTGTGAACTCTACTGTTATCTGTTAAACATGTGAATGACAGTGTGTGGACGTTCCTACTCTGAAACAATGACTGAAGAGTGAGTTGATTAGTGTGTCTGACAGTGTGTGTGTGTGTTCACCTGGCGACTGTCCTCTGGTGTTTTGAGGAGCAGGGCGTTGATGAGAGCGATGGCGTACGTCTGGATCTCCTGATTGGACCTGAGGAGTTGATGACGCACACACGCAAACACACACACACAGTTAGAGGTATCTTGCTCTTGGACTCCAACACTTCTGGACTCTAGATCCCGTGTCACTGTCTGGAGCTCTGGAGGGTTTTTATCACACAGCTCGGCACGTTCAGGTGTGTGTGTGTGCGTGCAGGAGAGAAGCATGTGACCTGCGCTGCTGTGAGTGTGTGTGCGTGTGTGTGTGCGTGTATGTGCTCACACTTGCAGGTGTGCGATGAGCTGCGCCACAGTGATCTCCTGCGCCACACGCTGGTACAGGCTGTGGCTGTTGAGCACCATACTCTCCAGGATGGCCAGTGAGCGCTGAAGGATGGACACGTCCACCATGGGCTGGTTCACGTAACCCGCAATCTGGCACACACCACACTCACATGACTATCACATGACATAAACACTGGTCTACCAGGCAGTGGAACTAAAAATTGAATAGTGATAGTGAATGAGTCTGTTTATGAGCAAGTCATTGACTCATTCACTCAACCAATTTATTTTCATATGAATCATTGTTAATGAATGACTGTTGGTGAATGACTCTTATATAGGGTTGGGTATCGTTTGAATTTGAACGATTCTGATTCCGATTCCTTGTTTCGATTCCGGTTCCTAACGATTCTCAATTCCGATTCTTTTAAGAGGCAGGGTCAAAAAGTTTAGCTAACCTTGCTAACCAGACGCTCCTTTCTGAAAGAAAATACCCCTTTAGTCACAAATTTTGTCATTTTGCCGAGATTTCGTTATTTTTAGAAAAGTGAAGCCACACTTTGGACCGCCGACGTAAGCTACTCATGTTCGACTCGCGCGGTTATGCCAACACTTCCGGTAGACGCTTCTTCGTTGGTGTTCATCAGCGGTTTCTTCTTCTGGTCGGCGGACTGTGAATATCGAAACTAGGAATCGAAATTTAAATTTTGACGATTCCGGAAAAATGGAAAGTTAGTCCCGGTTCCAAGTCGAATACTCTCGATACCCAACCCTACTCTTATATCAGTACTATTGCAACGATATTGACCAATCAGATGTGAGCACTGCACAGCAAAAATGCCTTTCTTATTTAGTTATTTTTGTTGTCCAAATATCTAGAAACTGTTAAATCAAGAAGGATTTACTTGATCAGTAAAATGACAAAATAAATTCGAAAAATGTTTTCTGATTAAAAGAATCTAATTCAGTGAGTTTTGCTTAAAAACAACCAAAATTATCTGCCAATCAGGTAAGAAAAATAATCGTATTTTCCATTTGAATTAACTAACCTCGTTGGCAGTTTTCCTTGTTTTAAAAGGGTGATGAACTGAGAAATTACATTTTCCTTCTAAGAGGTCATCATATTATAAGAATATCCTGTAAGTTTCAGAACTGAAAACATCCTTGTTAGTCCAATAAAAGCTTTTATTGACACCAGCCTCAACAGACGACTCGTTTTTCAAAGTGGGGAATTATGACGTCAAAGAGGATAAAACACCACCCCCGCAGATGAAGATCAACGCCTTCTTCAACACGGCCGGTTTAGCCTCGCACCACCGATTCGCGCATTACACGCATAGCTAATTAATATAGATGCCTACCTCGTGATGACAAACCGGATCGAGCTACCGAGCAATACAGAATATTGTGCAGTGCCTGGTTGTGGAAGAAGACAGTCGCTGCATAAGCTTCCTCTGGACTCCAATAGGACTGCATGGATAAACTTTATTTTTAATGACGTTCCAGGTGATGAGGGTCAAACATCGCCCATTTGTTCGCTTCATTTCACTGAGAATTGTTTTGTAAACAAGACTGGATTTGCAGACCGATTAAGAGTAAAGAACGGTACTGTGCCATCTATATCAGATCTGACAGGAATTGTGCAACACACGGACTCTGGGTCGAACATGTATGGGCGAATCATAGGGTAGAAAATAGCCTATTACTTATTCATTTTTATGTTTTTGAATGCAAAAACCAAGCAAACGCCATAAGTTGACCTCAGACAACAATATAATAAAATTTAAAAAGCCAGTTCATGAGTCAAGGCCCCTTTAAGATATTTTTATTACGTTAAGAAAGGCTTCTTTAGAAAGAGTCAGAGTTTGTGTTGTACTTGCCTGTTTAATGAAGGACACAGAAATCAGATCCCAGGACACGATACCATGATCCATGAGCTCCAGAAACGCCGTGAGAGTGAAGGCCAACATCTCCCCAAAACTACACACAGAAAACACACACGTCTCTGAAACACAGACTGAAATGAGCCATGACGTCTGAACTGAATCATACTTCTTCAGTCTCATATTTAAGAAGACAAACAACCACAAGCACAATTTTAAACAATAATCAAGGATATAGTTTTTAAATAAAAAAAATATATATTTTTGTAACATTATACACTAAGAATCAGTAAAATATATTTTTTTAAATACTTTTATTCGCCAAGGACACATTAAATTGATCAAAAGTGACAGTTAAGACATTTGTAATGTAGCAAAAGATTTATATTTCAACTTTTTATTCATCAAAGAATTCGGAAAAAAAAATTTGTCAACAACTGTTTTCAACATTGATAATAATCATAAATGTTTATTGAGCATCAAATCCTCATGTTAGAGTGATTTCTGAAGGATCATTTGACACTGAAGACTGGAGAAATGATGCTGAAAATTCAGCTTTGATCCAGGAATAAATTACACTTTACTATATATTCACACAAGGCTTGAAATCGTACAACCATTTTGTTCACATTCGCTCCCGAAATTGAATCTACAGTGACCTGAAAATATATTTGGGAGTTATATTTAATTGTTGAAGCTTTTAATCGTCAGGATGTTGCAGGCCGTTCCGCTCAATTGGCAGAGCTCGACGTTAAATTTAACACCACCTAATAATATATATATATATGTTAAATCTGTTAATATATTATTGAAGTGCAATGGGGGTTTTGTCAGTTTTGTGTGTTTTTTAGTAAGTTGGTTTGTGTGTGAGTGCTCGTTGTTACAATTACACAGCAAAAGTTTAGTGGCATTTTTATGGTTAAAAACAAATACTGATACTGACATAATGACATACAGTACATATGGAAAATTGAACTACATGGTGGTTGCATAACAATTTATAATGTTGATATGGTGACAATTTATACTGGTTTTTAGTAATTGTTGTTTTGTTGTGGTTTAAAAATAAATATTCTGATATAAACGTTCAGCTAAACATCTTCAATGTGTGCTTCTTTTTCAGAGATATTTAACAATATCTTTTGAATTTCTAATCCAAACAATGTGAAACTTGGCACTACACTTACTGGTGCCCGTAACAAGACACCGGTCAAGTCTGAAATCCATCGGACAAACGGTTCGAGAGATATGCGAATAACAGACACACACACACAGACGTTCCTGTAATTTATAATCTGTGCTCCTAAATGTTTGAAGTTGCTACCAAGTAAAAATAAATAAATTTTGAGCCCTGTTCACACAGACAACGGTTACCTTAAATTGCAATATTTCACAATAATACTGTTTTCACTGTATTTTAATGGTAGTGTATATATATATATATATATATATATATTTATTAAGAGGTCAAATGTTATCATATTTTTGTGATTAGCCATTTAAATCTCTTTGCATCAAAAGTTTATACAGTATTAGCCAAAAGTGATTGGCATCTTGACTCTTATCAATAACAATGTGTTAAAATTAGGGCTGTTTTCGACTAAGGATTTTCATAGTCGAATCTGATTCGTTAGATTTTGCCGTAGTCGACTGATAGTCGAACCTTTTTTTTTTTAGATTGGCTAGGTCTAGCAGCTATATTTTTTCCATTTCAAACAAAAGAGATGGACATACAGTACGCGCATTAGGCTATTCGTTCTGTGTTTTTTTTTCTAAACAGTTAGGCTATGTTTAGGTAGTATTTTTCATGTTTTTATCATGCAATCATGTTTTTGATGCGGTGGTGAGCTTGTAACTTAACGCTTTAGCCTAAGGGTAGCAGCGGCTATTAAATTTTACTTTTAATAGTAAAATTTGTACTGATTTTCCCATGGCTGTCGTTGCTATAGAACCATGCACTCATTACACTGCGCTCTCCACAAGTTTTAGTAGCTAATGTATTTCCACCACAGAAAAACGCTTGCTGTAGTTCTGCTAAAAGTTTTATTTACAGAGAAGAAAAAACACCCAAGTGTTTGGGTGCACGACACGTGCACTCCCATACTGAAAAGTTTATGAGCGCGCTTCCGCGAGCGCATAATGAGCGCCGCTTCCCGTGCGCTTATTTGAAACATAGAGGATTTGAAATAACGAGCTCGAGCGCGCAACAGACGCGGAACTAATCAGGAGATCCCCTTGACATCGCTTCTGTGCACGGCACCTTCTCAGCAAGCAGGGCGCCATTGCCAATAATTGAATCGAAATGATAAAAAAATAGAAAAACTTCGCGGCACAGAGGATTTTTTTATCTGCTCGATCGTGCCGCCCATGTGACATGAAGAAATGCCGCCCCGGGTGACTGCCCGGTTCACCCGTGCCTAGAACTGCTACTGTTGAACTGGCTGTGTACTATTCGACTATAACGTTCATAGTCGAATCGGACCTCTCCGAAGTCGAATCGTCGAATCCTCGACTATTAGAAGTCAGCCCTAGTTAAAATAATAGTAAAATAACATCACTTTTGTCCACAACTGTACATGAGTCCACCAAGCTCATAGTGTGTGTGTGTGAGGGACACTTACTGTGTGCCGCTCTCCACAAGCCGTGCCAGCGTCGCCAGGCCCTCCATGTTGATGAACTCTGTGGCGAATGTGGGGTCAGCGGAGAGTTTGGCTAACTCCTTCAGCGCCTCCAGACGCGCATCGATCCCGTGAGACTGGATCCGCTCCAGCAACTGTCGAGCCGCTCGCATCTGACACACACACAACCCCGTCAGGATCTCCGACACACACACAACCCCGTCAGGATCTCTGACACACACACAACCCCTTCAGGATCTCCAGCCTCACACTGATCTACAGGAATCAGACCTGGCTTCCACACAGTCAAGTCTCCTTCATTAATACAGCGCTTTTAACAATATAGACTGTTTGAAAGCAGCTTTATTGTCTAGATAAAGTTAACATTGATTGATTCACTTCCGTTGTAAAGATCATTAGTTGTTAACTTCAGGGCCGCTAACACGACACGGCTCTAAAAGAAAACCCCTAATGCACTCCGGCTACTCATTCACATGACAGTGTTTCGTGTAGTGTAGTGTGTAACAACAGTGTATAGTGTAGTGTACTGTAGTGTGTAGTGTAACAACAGTGCCTGAATATATATGCACGCAGACCAAGCGGCAACATTCTAATCTGAAAAATGAAGCCTACCTGGAAGTGCGAAAAACTGCAATACATCTCAAATCCACTAGAGGCCGGTCCCAAAAGGGAGCAAATATCCATAGACATCATGTTAAAATGTCCGTTTTCAGAGCATAAATTCATGTTTTTACAGGTTGGTCCCATGGACTTTTATTGTATTTTTCGATAGGTTCTGAGTGCCTGACAACTGTAACCATGTTTCCATTGACACGTTTTTATCCAAATTAAGTGATATCGAATTAAAAATGCCTTATGGAAACAGTAAAATTCGCTGAAATTTCATGAAAATCGACTCAAATGAAATACGTTCGGTCTCAGTCGGATTTTCTCTTGATCGATATACGGCTAATGCGATAAAAGCTGATGGAAACGTTATTTGCCGAATAAATAATGAATTGCGATTAAGTTTTATGACCTTTTATGGTTGCAACACGTCAGAAGACGAGTTCTTTCGGCCAGTCTGTTTGCGCCCAGTGGCGTAGGCAGAAATTTAATTTTGGGTGGGCCAGTGAAAATGTGAGTGGGCCTATAGTTTTTCATAGAAAAAAAATGACTTCAATAATAATTAACCTTAGAAAGTAGAAAAATTAATAGACAAACTGCAAAACCAGTATATTTGTATTCGGCAAATCATAATGTTCAACCAACAGAGCTCTATAAAGGCTGGATAAACCAGTAGACAATAACCTGTCTATTTTATTCAGGCTAATCAGCAGTGTAAAGACAGTTCACCCGAAAGTAAAGTAAGCTAAAATAATAATAATAATATCGCAGTTAGACGGCGGGTAAACACGCGTCAGGCTGACCGGGAGAGGAGAGAGAGAAGCGGCCGCCGCCAGCACCTGACTAACCTTCTTGTGGGTTAATGAGTCTGAAGAACTGGGCTGTGTGGACTCGGTAGATGAAGGCAGTGGCGTGTCTTCTTCCTCAACTCTCGCTTTTTACAAATAGCACATTAAAGAAAGTTGTTTAGCCATTATTGTGGCGCCGGTGCCAGTGAGAGTTTTCCTGTTAGAACCCCCAGCAACCATAGCAACCAATAACGTTCCGGAAGGAGGCTTTCTATAACTTGCTTCGACAGTTCCACACACAGCAGTCAACAATAAATCGGGTATATATTAATATATTTTCTTTAATATATTTGAATAATAAAAATAAACTAAAAATGTATTTTTTTATCAAACTTGCCTGGGACGGGCCAGTGAGTAACGTGGGCGGGCCAGTGCCGCCTGGCCCAATACTGGCTACGCCCTGGTTTGGCGCACACATGGCGGATGTCAACAAAGACAGATGTAAGTGGACAAAGCAATACAAAATAAAAAATGCTTCAACCAAAGGGTTATGAACCACGATCTCCCAGAACTGATGGCGCTGTCGTTCCCACACTACAGTCGCCTCGCTGTCGTCGGGCATTTACGTGCATCGGCATCATCATAGCAATGTTTATAGCGTTGTTGTTCTTAGGTTAGTTTTGCTTGTTTTTACGTGGCTTGGTTGAATTCTAATGTATAATGTGGTCTGTTATTTCTGGTTAACAGACTGCGGCGCTGCTATAACACACCGTTGCCATGGACGCAGTTCAGAGACGGAACAGACTATTTTCTTAAGCAGAAGCAATACTCGTTTTTAAATCAATAAACTCGTTTTTAAGTCAATATTTTGTGTCAAATTATTGATTTATTTATTTATTTGGTTGATTTATATGTAATAAGCAGGATAATATATAGTGAGGCGGTTGTTATAGCGAATACAACCCCTTCAGGCTAACAACCGCCTCGCATACATTATCCCATACATATGTCACTATCAGCTGGCACATACCGGTAAGCATTATTAGGCTTCAACTTGTGAAATACTTGATCATTTGTTGGTAGATGGCATGATCCGTTTTGTCTAACAAAACTTTGTTCGCAAAAGTTTGCTTGAATGTTGTTCGATTCAGTGCGAAAATGAATGGAAACACATTAAAATGTCTCAAATCAATTCGATATACCAATTTGATCGCAAAACAGCATGTGACGTCATTACGTACAGTTTTTTATTCGCTTTGGAGCCGTTTGATGGAAACACACTTTCACCAGCTTTATTCGCATGTGTTTTTTAACCGAACTTCAGATAATTCGATTGACAAGTAGATGGAAACATGCCTTGTGAGGGGGGTGAATTTTTTTCTAACTCGTTAGTTTAGATCGTATTTAGATAAAAAATGTATGAAAATAAGGGTGGTTAACTTTGATTGACAGCTGATAACGGGCTGCGCCGAGTGAATTTGACGTCTCGGCCATGATCTGACACAACACATCATACATCTGTATCCTTTCTGAAACTTTTGTATTTTGTATTTCCCAAAATTTTCCAGTATGGTGCCGCCCATACCCCCATAAACAGCCTCAAAACTGTTCTTCAGAAAGTCTGTGGGTGACGTCACAGACACATTTTTACAGTCTATGGCACAGACGTGTAGTCTTTCTCTACAAATTACTTATCTGGCCTTAAAAATTCATAATACAGAATCCATGCATCCATGTGAACTGAAATCATTTTGACAGCATGTGATCTGTGCAGAGGTGAAGGAGAGGAGGTCTTCACAGGAGACAGAAAGTCTGTGTATGTGTGTGTGTGTGTATCTGAGTGTGTGTGTGTGACTCACAGGAGAGATGGCCAGGCGGAGGATACTGCCGTTCTTCATTTCACTACGACTCTGAAACACAAACACAGATTATATCCATTAAAATCCTGGTAACGCTTCCTTTTACAGTACAGTACTTACAGGGTACTTACAGTGTACTTACCTACAAAGTACTGGCTAATATAAGGTAAGTACATGGAAGAGGGTTAGGTTTAGGGGTAGGTTCAGGGTTACATACTAGTTATTACCCAGTAATTGTAGTTACTAAAATAAGTACATAGTATTTACATGGGTAACTGGACTGTAAAAGGAAGTGTTACCAAAATCCTTCGCCACAAACAGAACAGCAGCTTCTCCGACTAGAGTATTTAATTCAATTAAATTCACATTTATTTGTGTAGTGCTTTTCACAACAAATTTCTGTGTTGTGCTAGACCATTTGAGCTTATAAAACTTAAACTTTGTTATTTTTTGTTTAAATGAGTGATATAAGACCCTTATTCATCGTCTGGAATCATTTAAAGCCCTTTGAACAGTTTGCAGTGAAACTGTCTTTTGGACCTTGAACCATTTGGTGGACAGAAAAGTGCATTATATGAAGAAAACTCCTGGAATGTTTTCATCAAAAAAATTAATTTCCTTTCAACTGAAGAAAAAAGACATGGACATCTTGGATGACATGGGGGTGAGGAAATTATCAGCAAAAGTTTTTTTTTTTAAAGTGAACTACTCCTTTAAATGTATAATTACACTGTACAGTAACAATGACACCTTAAATTAAAGTGTAACCATGATCTGTTATTAGAAGAAACTGTCTAAGTTATGTATTTCATAAATCACAGTTAGTTAAAATTATATTAATTTAACAGTGTAATAATGTAAGGCAGAAACAATGAGCTTGTTGAATTGAAGAATACTTGTCTGTTATAACGTATAACAAGAGTTATAAGAGTTTGCGAATAATATTTATGTTATGATGATTAAATAATGATATAGAATATTATGTTTTTTAGCTACCAATGTGCAAAAAGCATTACTAAACAATGATCAAATATCAGCAATCACACACTGTGAGGGTGATTAAACATCAACTCATAGTTCTCAGTCATGTGACTGTCTCAAAAGAAGAAAAACTAAAATATGCAGATGTGACATCTGCTATTTCAATCACTACAGCAGGATATTAACGTGAAAAAACTCTTAACAGTCTCCCTGTGGTGAAAATCCAGCTTTTAATGTTGTTTATGTGTCTATGTGGTGTTTTTAATATGCTTTAAGACACACCATGTGTAACTTCATAGTCGACAGCATTGCTGAGTATTTCCCTTAAAACTGCAGTGAACCAAAGACAGTCTCAAAAACAGGTTTGAAATAACAGTAAATATTGTACCTTATAACCAATCAGATCAACGTGTGATCGTCAACCAGTGGATCTATGAGCTGAGTAAATGGAGGCGGGGCTCAGTTGCATATTCATATAACCATGCATACTTAATGAGGCAAGGGTGTCGAGTTACATTAAAGATATTTAAAGGGGGGTTGACTGCTTTTTTCTTTGCATGATTGTGTTTATGGGTGCAATATAACATGTATTCGTGGTTTTTCTTTTTTTAAGTCTTATTTTTCATAAACTTCAACTTTATTGTCAGCCGCGCTCTGCCTCTGTCCCCTGAACGAGCGGTTCACTTCCTGAGTCTATGAAAACACTCCTTCAGATAACACGTGGTGGGCTCAGATTGGTTAGTTTGGCCCGGTGTGTTGTCATTGGCTAAACTGTCGCTCACGTTGTCCGGAAGGTTAACGCCCATTACCTTTACGAGCGAAACGCAATGTCATGAGCTCCGGTCCAGAAGTAAATATGTGTCGAGACTGCAGTATCAGTTTGAGGCAGAATCAGACCGAGAAAGCGGCGATGAAGAGAGTCAAACAGAACCTCACCACACACGGCTCTTACTAAACGTTTCTGAATGATAATTTGCTACATTTTTTAACTTTATACACGTTTGTTTTACACAATAGCATCTGACTGGCAACAATAGCAACTGACTGGCTACTAATGTGATACTCAAACAGCGTTGGCAGGTTTATGTTCTTGATCAAATCGAAAATAACGTCATAAAACATATATATATGAAAAATACATTTACAACATTAGTACTTATACAAAATTCATGTTTGTACGCGGTTGTCATAGACAAGAAATAGCATAACTAAGTGGCTAAAGCCAGCGCTGGCATTTGATAAAACTAAAACATTACGTCTGAAATTATACATGCAAATACATTTAAAATGATGAAGTCTTAGCCTACTTACAGATTGTGACTCAACAACTGCTGCCTCTGGTTTTAAAGTTGGATCTGCTTCATGTTTTAGTTACAGTTTCTTGTTGAATCCGGCATTACTCGTGGAGATTCTGGAAGTCTTCCGTAAAATGCGCAGCACAGAGAGCTGGATTACGATCGTCACTTTCAGGAACATAATCAAACATAAATTGTATCCATTGTTAACGAAGTACAGCGTCCGTGGGAAGTCCAAGCACAGAGGACCTGACAGCTGCGTGAACAACTCGCTCGAACGAGGAGCTGCTGAAATATGCGCGCATGCACTTTTTTGCATTTTCCGGAGGAGGGGTTGATGCAAATGTGTGGGTTAAGTGACGTACCATAACCCAGCTGTAGCCCCAATTGAGTTGTTTTTGTAGGCAATTTTACTTCCTGATTTTTAAAAGACGATATCTCTGCTTACACTGAACTTTCAGCGCTGCAACTTTGCAGATACTGTTCATGCACCAACAGCAACATTACACACTATTTAAAATAAAAAAAGTGAAATCACAGTCAACCCCCCCTTTAAAACCATGAATAAAATTTTCATAAATTTTAGGTTTAAGGGATAAAATTTTCAACCACAGGGGGACTTTAAGCACCTTAATGTACTAAAACAGTGATATTAAAAGATCAAGTTCAGTATATACAGCTTATTGATGATGCATACGAGCAGATGAACTCAGGATATTAATGCAACATGCTGAATGGTTTAGGTGTTCTTTAAAAAAAAACACTTAACGAAAAAATGTATATTGTGGGTTCATCTGCTCGCCTGTACATACGCATCATCAATAATGTTTATACTGAATTTGGTCTTTTAATGTCTTACTAGCACTTAGTACAAAACTGGTAAAAACTAAAATGTTTTGCCCTCCAGGTGTTCCTATAAGTGTGTGACATCATGTGAAAACTGTGAATATCCAGTTCCAGCCAATCTTCACCAGTTCAGTGATGTAGAGCTGTGGCCCGTCAGGCGTAACGCAGGGCGAACTGCTCCGATCCCAACAGAGACCATCTACAAACACACACAACACACATTCATGTCACCGGATCCAGCATCTCAGTCACGGTGACCAAGAAACACTTCATGCACTTAACAACCACAGCATTCTGCTCAGATATGATCACCTAAACACTGGAGAGAGAACATGAACGCTCAAATCGTGAACAATCATGTTGTTTTCCAATGCACTGGTCACTTTTGAGGTCTATTTTCAGACTCAGTAGAAAGAAAACATCTAAAATGCACATTCAAGTGTTTATTTCATTGCACTTTATCTGTAGATTTCAATTCCGATCCATATCTTTGAAGACTGAGAGTCAGAAATCAAACTTTCCTATATATTCTGAAGGTTTGTTCATATTATTCTCCTGGTTTATACAACATTTTACTCTTGAAAGTGGTGAAAAGATATGTTGTTCTGTCTTTTGATGGAGGGATCCACTGCAAAAAAAGTGTTTGAGTCTTGTTTTCAGTCCAAATATAAAAAAATTCTTAAATGAAGATGCATTTACAAAAGTAGTAAAATGGCAAAATTAAGTGAGTTTTACAAGCAAAAATACTGTATCTGCCAATGGGGTCAGAAAAAAAACTTGTTTCTGTTTGAATTAAGATTATTTTTATGACCCCATTGGGAGATTTTTGTTTTTTTTAAGCAACAAATAACTTAATTTATTTCCCAGAAAATGAAACATAATATAATTTTTCTACTTTAGTGAATGCATCTTCATTTAAGAATTTTTAGATATTTGGACTGGAAACAAGTAAAAAATATAAGTAAGAAAAGTGTCAAATGTTTTAATTTTTTTGGTGTAACAAAGAGAACTTTAACAAGAAGTTTGCACCTGGCTTTATCCAATGTTCAGGGCCAAGTTCCCAAAAGCGTTCACTCTAAGAAGACTCGAAAGATATATCTTACCAAAGTTGTTTATATTCCTAAGTGTGTTCCCCGAAGTGTCCCTTAGCAGCATATTAACACACTGCCTCTTACATTCGACGTTACACAGGGCCGGTCCCAAGTGAAGGTGCTGAATAAGTTGGCATCGATTGCTCAGGAATCGATTTTCCGCTTAACATTATGGAGTTAAGAAAGAAAACACTTTCTATGCAAATGAAACATTCCTTAAATAATTCCAGCAACATTTATTTTAACATAGTTTAAGTTATCAGTAAAATATAGACTATTATTTCAATTTTCAAATTGTCAGTAATATGTTCACACGATATGTTGTGACGGGTAGAGGAACCGGGTATCCCTCGCTAATCATCTACCCTCCTTATCTGAGTTTGTAAAATTTGAAGTTTAGTTTAATAAACGTGCTGCTTCCTCCTTGCTTTAACCTCTTCATGACAGAAGATCACCAAAGATGAATCCAACAGCATTAGAAGGGAATCTCCAGCCAAGTAGGCGGCTATGCCTGGGCCTCCAGAGACTGTTCATGTCACGTCTGCCCATCTAGAGACTGTTTACGTGACGTCTGCCCATCCAGAGACTGTTCACATCACGTCTGCCCATCTAGAGACTGTTCACGTCACGTCTAACCATCCAGAGACTGTTCACGTCACATCTGCCCATCCAGAGACTGTTCACGTCACTTCTGCCCATCCAGAGACTGTTCACGTCACTTCTGCCCATCCAGAGACTGTTCACGTCACTTCTGCCCATCCAGAGACTGTTCACGTCACTTCTGCCCATCCAGAGACTGTTCACGTCACTTCTGCCCATCTAGAGACTGTTCACGTCACTTCTGCCCATCCAGAGACTGTTCACATCACGTCTGCCCATCCAGAGACTGTTCACGTCACTTCTGCCCATCCAGAGACTGTTCACGTCACTTCTGCCCATCCAGAGACTGTTCACTACACTTCTGCCCATCCAGAGACTGTTCACGTCACTTCTGCCCATCCAGAGACTGTTCACGTCACTTCTGCCCATCCAGAGACTGTTCACTACACTTCTGCCCATCCAGAGACTGTTCACGTCACTTCTGCCCATCCAGAGACTGTTCACTACACTTCTGCCCATCCAGAGACTGTTCACGTCACGTCTGCCCATCCAGAGACTGTTCACGTCACTTCTGCCCATCCAGAGACAGTTCACGTCACTTCTGCCCATCCAGAGACTGTTCACGTCACTTCTGCCTATCTCAGAGACTGTTCACGTCACTTCTGTCCATCCAGAGACTGTTCACATCACGTCTGCCCATCCAGAGACTGTTCACGTCACTTCTGCCCATCCAGAGACTGTTCACTACACTTCTGCCCATCCAGAGACTGTTCACGTCACTTCTGCCCATCCAGTGACTGTTCACGGCACTTCTGCCCATCCAGAGACTGTTCACATCACGTCTGCCCATCTGGAGACTGTTCACGTCACTTCTGCCCATCCAGAGACTGTTCACTACACTTCTGCCCATCCAGAGACTGTTCACGTCACTTCTGCCCATCCAGAGACTGTTCACGTCACTTCTGCCCATCCAGAGACTGTTCACATCACGTCTGCCCATCTAGAGACTGTTCACGTCACTTCTGCACATCAGAGAGACTGTTCACGTGACGTCTGCCCATCCAGAGACTGTTCACGTCATGTCTGCACATCCAGAGACTGTTTAGGTCACTTTTGCCGATCCTGAGACTGTTCACGTCACGTCTGCCCAGCCAGAAACTGTTCATGTCACTTCTGCACATCCAGAAACTGTTCACGTCACTTTTTCCGATCCTGAGACTATTCACGTCACTTCTGCCGATCCAGAGACTGTTCTCGTCACTTCTGCCAATCCGGAGACTGTTCTCGTCATGCCTGCCCAGCCAGAGACTGTTCTCATCATGCCTGTCAATCCTGAGATTCTTCACGTCACTTCTGCCGAGTCAATGTTTGCGAACAAGATGGCCACCACCACGCTCTCTGTTCCTGTTCCCGAGCCGGTGTCGTCTGTTCCTGTTCCCGAGCCGGTATCGTCTGTTCGTGTGCCTGAGCCAGTGTCGTCTGTTCCTGTGCCCGAGCCGGTGTCGTCCGTTCCTATGCCTGAGCTGGTGTCGTCCGTTCCTGTGCCCGAGCTGGAGTCGCCTGTTCCTGTGCCCAAGCCGAAGTCGTCTTTTCCTGTTCCCGAGCCGGTGTCGTCTGTTCCTGTGCCCGAGCCGGTGTCGTCTGTTCCTGTTCCCGAGCCAGTGTCATCTGTTCCTGTGCCCGAGCCGGTGTCGTCTGTTCCGAGCTGGTGTCGTCTGTTCCTGTTCCCGAGCCGGTGTCGTCTGTTCCGTGCCGAGCCGGTGTCGCTCTGTTCCTGTTCCCAAGCCGGTGTCGTCTGTTCCTGTGCCCGAGCCAGTGTCGTCTGTTCCTGTTCCCGAGCCGGTGTCTTCTGTTCCTGTGCCCGAGCTCGGTGTCTTCTGTTCCTGTGCCCGAGCCAGTGTCGTCTGTTCCTGTGCCCGAGCCGGTGTCGTCTGTTCCTGTGCCCAAGCCGGTGTCGTCTGTTCCTGTGCCCGAGTCGGTGTCGTCTGTTCCTGTTCCCGAGCCAGTGTCATCTGTTCCTGTGCCCGAGCCGGTGTCGTCTGTTCCGAGCTGGTGTCGTCTGTTCCTGTTCCCGAGCCGGTGTCTTCTGTTCCTGTGCCCGAGCCGGTGTCTTCTGTTCCTGTGCCCGAGCCGGTGTCGTCTGTTCCGAGCTGGTGTCGTCTGTTCCTGTTCCCAAGCCGGTGTCTTCTGTTCCTGTGCCCGAGCCAGTGTCGTCTGTTCCTGTGCCTAATCCAGCCTATGACTTATGTCATGGTGTGGGTTTGTCTTGTCATGTTTAGTGGTTCCCTGTCTGTCTATTAGTCATCCCAGGTGTTTCCCATTAACCACGCCCCTTTGTTATCCTGTCTAGCTTGTTTACCCCTGTTTTAAAGCCTCATGTTTTAGCCCTGTCTTTGTGAGTTCTTGATGTTGTTGCATTGATGTTGGTTGTTCTGTCCCTAAGTCCTGTTTCCTGCTCTGAGTTTGTAAGGTTTGAAGTTTAGTTTAATGAACGTGCTACATTTGGATCCTGCTTCCTCCTTTCTTCAACCACTTCATGACAGTCCCGCTTCTTGACATGGGTTTATGACTTCTCAAATTATGTAATACACTTTTATATTAATGGTAAGGTACTTTGCAATCAGAATAGGGGATTATCACGCTGATACGTAGTACTTCCGGATTCAGTGATCTTTGTGCACTGCCACTTCCGCTGAATCACCTATCTCGCTGGCGAATGGTAAAGGCAAAGTGGAACAGAGCAGGGACATATATAGCATTCGTCTCAGGCATTGTTGAACTGCTTCGGAAGTGGACATGCACAAAGTTGACAAATCCTGCCCATGAAACCCGGAAGCGTGATAATCCCCTATTGATTGGCAAGCAGCTGCAGTTACTTCTGTTTAATGCAGTATTGATTGCCATTGGTTAAAGGCTTAAGGGCTTAAAGCAAAATGCCGCCGCGTTAGCCAGAAGGTCCAGCAGCTCCATAATGAGTTGTCTTAGGAGGCCATTTTTTAATATAGCCTTACGAAAGTGTGACTTACAGAAGATATACTTCAGCGTATGAACGTGTCAGGAATCGTGCCATAAGGTTAAGAGAGAGGTTGAGGAATAGGTTAAGAACTACTTAGCATTTAGGGAACCGGGCCCAGATTTCTGTTGTGGAAATATATGCAAATTAGTGCACTTTTAATTAGATAATAACTCATTTGCATGTTTAAAACAATTTCAGAAAAATTGCGATGCAAAAAATGTTTGCAATACAAACTGAAATTAGACAACTACATAGTGGAGAAATACTAAGATATGAGGTCATGCAGGTTTAGTTCAGGTGTTTTAGAGAGGACGCGAAGTGTGAATACAGCACAATGTCTGTGTTTTAGCTTCAGCTGCACATTGACTTACCCATCACACACTTCTCTAATGATGGACGCCAGTGGCTTCTTCTGCAACACACACACACACACACACATTACAGACTCTCTGCTGTGAATCTCTTTAATCAAACAGCACATGTAGCTTCTTTACAAATACTACAGTAATTACTTGTGGTGGATGATATATTGCCATGACCGATATGTCAGTCTATATTTATCTTTTTTAATTATCAGCATTGGCTGATCATATTTTCTGTCTGACGCAGGACTTTTATTTTGAAAGTGATGAGAACACCAGCGCTGTAGTGTCCAAAGTTTTCTAGATCTCGAGCTGTGGTTAGAAGCAGAGTTTCCAGTTTGCATGATGTGTGGACTTAATAAATCCTGATCTTGAACAAAATAAGCAAGCTGACATACAGTGCAATCTATATCTTTTATTTAGAACACATACAAATGTCAATTACTGTACATCTTTTAGTTTGTCAAGAGATTTAAAGTGTCTCTGAATAGTGCACATGTGTGAACAAGCTCTAAGAATCGAGTCTATGATTGAATCTGGAAATAAAGAAAAATTTAAAATATTTCTCAGATGATGTCTGTAATTTAAATCAAAACATCTCGTATTAATATGATCTCAAAATAGTTTCATTTATTATTCCAAAACCTGCGCTGACGTCATTAACCAATGTGGTTAAACGACCATGGTTTAAGGGTGGGTTACGGTGTAAGGGAAGAGTTTAGTGGGTGTAAAAAAAAAAGTTTATGGGTTACACATAAATTAATTACAGCTATAATTACAGATTTTCTAAATATAAGTACAATGTAAAACATGTGTGTAAACAATAAGTCTATTGTGAAAATTATTAATTTTAATGTATGTACATAGTACTTAAAGCCATTTAATATAAAGTGGGACCGAACCGAGGAGATTTTGAAGAATGTCGGAAACCAAACAGTTGTTGGACCCCATTAACTTCCATAGTATTTGTTTCCTACAATGGAAGTCAATGGGGTCCATTTTCATTTTTAAGTTAACTACTACTTTAACTCTTTCCCCAACAATGACAAGATTTTCCGGCAATCCATGTTTTTACTGTTATACACTAGGGGACAAAATAGTACATTTAATAGTATCTTCTGAAATAATGCAGCAGAATAGACATTATTTTTACTATTAAATTCCCACAGATGAGCAGGGGATTTCCTTCAAAATGTGTAACCATAGAGTACTTTATATCAGAACAGAAGTGGCTGATAACTGTTTTTACTATAATATTTTGACTGAAGATATCATCCTAATTCCATTTTTAATAAAATACTGTGTGTGTAGTAGACCAATCCAATCTCACGGCAATTCGTATGCATTTTATGTGGCTCAATCAATCATACGACCTCACTTGTACAAACTTGAACTACGAATTAGTCATCTTGTAAAATAAGCATGATAGTGTAAGTGTAAAATAAGCAAACAATAGTGGGTTTAAACGTTCAAAATTGTCTAATGTTAAAAAGTATGTTTATTATGTAATAATAAAAAATAAGTTGTTTGGTCTGTTTAAGAATAATTCACACAATTTTATAGTATTTATTTAAAAGAATTAAAAACAGTTTTGTGTCGTTCATTGTATTATTCAGCTGATTGAGGTTGATATGGGATTTGGAAAGTAATTAGTAATTATAAGTAATTAAATACTTTTTAGAGAGAGTATTTAGTGCAATCGAATTACACTGCTGAAGAGTAATTAAGAGTAACTAGTAATGAATTACTTTTATAGAGTAACTTGCCCAACAGTGTTAGTGACAATAGTACAGTAGTGGTGAACAATACCTGGTCGATTTCGATGAGCTGAGCGTTTGCCCCGGGCCACTCGATGGCCACCTTCACGATGTCTGACGGCGGCGGCATGACTGAAACACACACACACCCTCAGATCAAACACAGAGATCAATGACACACTTTCTAACCACGGAAATCCAATCTATGGCTTGTTTACGCCACAGAATAAAACATTTTAAATAATATTAGCGACTTTTTATTCACAATTGCGAGTTTATATCACGCAAGTAATCGACTATATATCACGCACAATTGCAACTATATATCAAGCACTTTTGACTTAATAACACACAATTGCAACTATATATCACGCAATTCTGACTTTATAACACAATTCTGTCTTAATAACATTCAATTCTGACTTTATTACACACAATTCTGACTTTATAACATGCAATTGCGACTATATATCACACAATTCTGACTATACATCACACGATTACGACAATATATCACGCAATTCTGACTTAAAAACATGCAATTGCGACTATACTGTATATCACACAATTTTGACTTTATAACACAATTCTGACTTAAAAACATGCAATTCTGACTTTATAACACACAATTGCGACTATATATCACACAATTCTGACTTAATAACACCGCAATTGCGACTATAGCCTATCACACAATTCTGACTTTATAACACAGAATTGTGACTATATATCATGCAATTTCTGACTTAAACACGCAATTACGAACTATATATAACACAATTCTGACTTTTGTAACACAATTCTGACTTGATAACACACAATTCTGACTTTATAACACACAATTCTAACTTTATAACACACAATTGCGACACAATTGCGACTAAATATCAGACAATTCTGACTTTAGTTTATATCAAGCAATTTGTAATTGCTTTAACACACAATTCTGACTATATAACACATAATTGCGACTATATATCACACAATTCTGACTTTATAACACACAATTGCTACACATCACAATTCCTGACTTTATAACACACAATTGCGACTATATAGGGATGGGCATTTTTCAAAATTATTGCATTCGAATATTCGGGCTCATAAAAAATCAAATCGAATATTCGTTTATTTAAATTATGTTTAACTGTAAAGACGTTATTTATAATTTGTTTGTTTTTTTAACGTTTTTGTCACCATTTCTGGACAAGCTTACAATTAGGCAATACACAACAAGCTTACAATATAGAGCTGGTAAGTCCCGCCCCTTCAGCTAACCCCGCTGGACCTCTAGGTTGAAAAACCGTCAGTGCAAGTGTGAATGAGAGAAAATAATTATTTTCTAATCCCGTTTGAATTTTGCAATGAATGTAACATATGTTGTCTGTGAATTTTTTATATAATGTTTCGTGTAAAGAATGCTACAATTTAGCTTGTATAATTTTCATACGGTTAGACTTTGTGTGAGAGCACTTTGTGGACTACAACTCTCGACGTGTTTTATATACATCACCCCCACTAACACACGGATCCCGCTAAACATGCCTGTGACTTTGGTGCACTTCACCGCCTTCTTTCAGGGAGAGGACTAACTAGTTGAGCGTGGTGAAAACCGTGATTTGTGGAGGGAAAATGTGTTAAGCGCGACGTCACATATGGGACGTGTAGTCTTTCTCGTTATGTCTATTCCACAACTGCTAGCCAAAGAATCATACAATAAACTGTCAAACTTGTTACATGAGAAATTATATAAAAAATTCACAGACAACATATGTTACATTCATGGCACAATTCAAACGGGATCAGAAAATAATTATTTTCTCTCATTCACTTGCATTGACGCTTTTTCAACCTAGAGGTCCACTTGGAGTTTTACGGATGGGCGGGACTTACCAGCTCTATACATTAACATTTTATTTTAGTTAAAAACATTAAACAGTAGGCCTGTGTAAACAAAAAATCTAGATAAAAAAGCATTATTAAAAGCATGTTCAAACAGCGCAGAGCGAAAAAAAGCCTAATAAAGCAAATTGCGTCAGATATCGTACAGAATGTACACACATACACACGAGTCAGCAAATGATTGATTATCGTGTTTATATTGTTTCACGTTTATGTTGAGAAAAAAAATAATATCTAACGTTACATTCAGGGGCGTCGACGACAGCACTTTATGCTCGAGTGAGAAAAGACGCCGCGCTGACAGACGTTTCAGAGACACAAGAGAACGGTGTTTCTAACAGCACTTCGCATTTTCTGTTCTTAAACCGTCTACCTCAAACGAAACTTAAAGGAAGTATGTCTCAAAATCATTTTGCTATTAGATAAGTTAACATCTTTGATCACGCGGTGTCCAGCTGCGCTTACCTGCCGTCGTGATGCAATGACTGAACAGCTGTCTTTCCTCACTCGACTGTTTGGATTTCATGTGATTTCTCATGGTGATGATATTATAAGATTCATTAAATCAGATTCATTAATTTGATCAGAAAGTAGGCCTAATTCCGTCTGAGTAAGATCCTTTTCAAGTAATTCCAAACTTCTGCGAGGCAGACACAACATTATGTGATCAAATACAAGCAACTTGTTAACACACTCCACAGTCGCCATCCAGTGCATTTAATTATAACTGCGAGTTAGTGCTTAGGATTTATCATGGACTCATTGCATTTACGGCCAGCAAAGCAACGTATTAAAAATTCGAAATAGTATTTTATTTTTCGAATAATAATTACATATCAAATATTCAAAAATTCGAATATTTGTGCACACACCCTACTATATATCACACAATTCTGACTTTATATCAAGCAATTCTGACTTAAACACACAATTCTGACTTAATAACACCGCACTTGCGACTATATATCAAACAATTCTGACTTTATATCAAGCAATTCTGACTTTATAACACATAATTGCGACTATATATCACGCGAATTCTGACTTTAATAACAAAGCGTTTGCAACTTTATATTACACAATTCTGACTTCATAACAAACAATTGCAATTTTATATGACGCAATTACGACCATATCACACAATTCTAGAAAAAAGTCGCAATTACCTTTTTTATTTTATATTCTGTGGCGGAAACAAGCTTCCATACAAATCAGCAAATGGCACGTTCACAACATATTTAAACAACAGAATATATCAATTTCTGCTCTCCCATTGGTAGTCTCTGCAACACTGCTCATTTGCATATCCGTTGCTTGCCCAGCGGTGGGCAACTCTCACAGAAACTCACTGACGTGCACTGGCTGTGAAACGCTGAACACACATCAGTATTCTGCACACACACCACCGACTCTGACCTGCTTCTCTTATAGAGGTGTGAAGAGAGAGCTCTAGATGAATCTCTTAAACACTAATGATGTGCTTGAAATCCTTGTTTTAATTGCAACTGTAAAATTATTATTATTATTATTATTCATGATTATAACAACAGATAGAACATTAAATAAAAATTTGGCTCAAGAAGACTCTTAAATAGTTTCTATTATGTATTTATCCACATTTTACATTAGTGTTTCAATTATTGCCTGCATCACTCATGCGGATACTCATAAAAAGCAGATTAATATTGCTTTAAACAACCTAGAAACACAGACGAATATGCATATCAGGTTGCACACAGTTCATTTACTTCTCTAAAAACTTTCCAGTTTAAGTCAAAGTTCCCAGACAGCCACCGCCCTCGCAGACTTTAGTTACAACTCAAATCATCATACCTGTAGTTTTCACATAAACCTGAAGGACTTGATTAGCTGGATCAGGCAAAAGTTAAAACGTTTTCATTCTTCATAGTTTCATCTCCTCAACCTTATACGTCCAACCTTAAATTCTTAACTCATGATTTTAGGTAACACTTTAATTAAAAAATGTTACACATTTTACTACGCACTATAGTAATAACAGTCAATTAATGGATAACCCTAATTACAAGCAAATAACCCTAAACCAAACCCGGTAGCATTTTATTTTAGTCCTGATCTGCATGTACATAAGTTGTAGTACAATAATAACTAGGAAATGACCCTGAATAACCACACAATATTACATAATATTACCCAGCACTTTCTTTACATGTAATGTAAAATAAAGTGCAACCCCAAACCCAATAGTAATGTAGTTAATTTTGTATAACTGTAACAATGACACCTTAAAATAAAGTATAACCCAGATTTAAAAAAAAAGTTTCCTAAGAGAAATGAATCACCATGGTTACACAGACAGGATTCTATACAAGAATGCTACACAAACGACCCCTCTGACATAATCGAGATGACGTCACAGCGAACCGACTACAACAATCCGTGTTTTCTTGTCATGTATGCTTATAGATTTTACACAGTGATATGATCTGTGACACTGTGTCTGATGTGCGTATAGTGTTTGATAGAGTTCTAATAATGGAATAGTTCGACACATATCAAGATGCAAGAATGAACATGACGTTTAAACACAATGACACTAGTAAACTCGAACGTTATTGAACGTGCGTCGATTTAATGTGAATTAGAATTGCATAATCTCAGACGCATCGATCATAAAACGTCAAATGGAGATGAATTCCCATGAATTCTCCATCTGGCGGCATGCAAATAGCGCAAATATCATTCTGACAGCGCTGTCATGCAGAAACCGAGGGTGTTTTCATGCTTATGTGATGTTCTTACCCCGAAACCAGCGATAAAACAGTGATGTGTGCGAGCTGCTGTTCAGATGGAGGCTGATGGGCGGAGTCTACGCCATTACATCTTCATCACCGCACTCTTCCTCAATCTGATCACCACATGCATGTTATATACCTCTAATCGTACTATATGATCCAGTACAGAGCGAGCTTTAACCGCTGTATTGTGCATGAGTGATTCGTCTGGCCCCGCCCACAGATCGCAGCAGCTAATCAGCACACGCGCTGCAGTGATTGATGTGATCAAGCCCCGCCCTTTGGCTCACTGCAGCAGGATCAGTCCATGAGCAGATCTGGGGAACGATTTCCTCACTGGTTGACTCGAGAGAGATGGGTAAAAGTACTGGAAATGTAAGGCTTATGATATGCAAAAAAAAAACATGCTGTGGAAACTGGATGATTAAATTCAATGAAATATAGAAGTGGATTTATTGAACACACCTCAATCATGACCTGCTCTGTAGAAATGCATGTTAAGTAGAATTAAATTGCATATTTATGTTGCACTGTTTTTTGCATGCATTGTCTATTCTATTGACGAAGCTGCTTATAGACATACTCTCTAGTTTCAATTTTTTAATCTTGTGTTTAGACCTGGACCTAAGTTCTCAATTTTGTTCTTTCATATGGAAATGTGCATGGAATGACAATAAAGACCCAAACCCTTAAAATGCAAAAATACAGAAGCAAATATAAACCACAGCAGAGAAGAGAGCACATATAGATATAGTGTGTGTGTGTTGCACATGTGAAGTCTCATGTTTCCATCTAACTTTAACTTAAATAAAATCTTGCACACGTACATAACTGGATGCATACATCAGTGAAGTTTGATTCATGTACGCTTACTCCATGAAAGGAGGATCCATGACGTGACATCAGTGACATCCTTTCTGCTGAACATCTGAACTGACTAACACACGTTCAGCACTTTACTGACTGATCTTGTTTAATGCTCTTATGCCACCTCTAGATCTTCATTGCTGCAAGTGGCTGCTATGGATACAGCTTCACTGTTACTCAGTCGTCATGGAAACATGTCTTTGAACCCGTGAACTCATCACTGCAAGCACCACACTACTGTTCGAGCTATTAAATTCCCTTAAATCATCCTGTCATCAGCATTTTAACTGTCACGATGTAATAAACATTATAACATCTCTAAAGATGACATTGTACAATATTACAATATTTAGCCTCGAGTCACTCTAAAATTACACCAGAAGAACGCATTTCCATCATTAGCAATCCATCATGTGCAATGATTAAAAAGTCCCCCTGTGGTGAAGATCCAGCCTTTAATGTTAAATATGTCTATGTGGTGTTATTAATATGCTTTAAGACAAACCATGTGTAAATTCATAAGTCGACAGCATTGTTGAGTATTTTCTCCTCAAAACTGCAGTGAACCAAAGACAGTCTCAAAACACGGTTTCAAAATCGCTGCTGTTTCTGACGTCACAAACTACCTTGTAACCAATCAAGGGTGCGTTTCCCGAAAGCATCGCGTTAGCCAACTATGGTCGCAAGTTTCCGTCGTTATCAAATGGAATTTGATAATTCCATACATACAAATTGAATTTATGTCTTTGTTACGTCTTGTTACGTCTTGAAGTACCGATTTTGAAGAGTGCGCATGTGCGAACGTGCTCTACTATGTAAGAACGAGCCAAATATTGAGTCTGGTAATGAAGCAAAATAACTGAGAACAATTAGAAATAGTCCTCAGACGACATGTCTGTAATTTATATAAAACAAATCTAGCGCTAATTGGATCTCAAACAGTTTCATTAAAGTAGTCATTACGCCACCATGTGCGAAACCAAAGTGGTTTAACGATACTTTGCGACAGTGGGTTTCGTGAAACAGTCGTGAACTAGCTAGATGCATCGTACTATGGTAGTGAAGCAGCGAACTACGTCGTTATTGCGGAAACGCACCCCAGATCAACGTGTGATCGTCAACCAGTGGATCTCTGAGCTGAGCGCAGTGAGTGGAGGCGGGGCTCATTTGCATATTCATAGAACTGTAAAGTTACATTCAAGGTATTTTAAGGCATGAAGAATTTTTTTTCCAAGGAAAAAACTTTTAAATATGTCATTTTGATGACCAAAGAAGAGTTTTAAGCGATAAAATGATTGACTACAGGGGGACTTTAAGGCTTCAGTGTTTGTAGATGAGGCAGCTTCAGATGTGAGTTCGGGTGGAGATCTGGCAGCTCAGGTCTGGAAAGTGACTTTTCAGGAAGATTCAATGCCAGCTCCACTCTCTGAAATGACAAAGAGCTTGCCTGAGCTGCTGCACTGGAAACACTGATAGGAAAACTCAACGTGAGGCTGTAAACAGAGAACAGGAGAGGACTGAACACCGAGCCTCGAGGCACACCGCATCTGTAATGCCTTCGTTCATGGCCCATTTGAAAGGATTTCCACAGAGAAAAATATCATTCAGTTGATGCATTATAGATTACATTTTCTAAATGTCATAATCATTTGTTATCAAATAAGTACTTATTACTTTTTAATTTTAGCTAACTGGGATTTTATACAGGTTAAAATTCGAAAAATTAGAATATCGAGCAAAAGTTCGTTTGTTTCAGTAATTCAACTTAAACGGTGAAATTAAAATATTATATAGACTCAATACATGCAAAGTGAGATATGTCAATGTTTTTATCTGTTATAATTTTGATGATTATGGCTTACAGCTTATGAAATCCTTTTGATTCTTCGCTGAGAATTTTCATTTCTGTTAAGCCATAATAATCAAAATTATAACAAATAAAGGCTTGAAATATCTCACTTTGCATGTAATGAGTCTATATAATATATTAGTTTCACCTTTTACGTTGAACTTACTGAAATAAATTAACTTTTGCTCGATATTCTAATTTTTATATGTACATTTGTGAAATACATAACTTGCAGTTTCCTCTGATAAAAGATCACTGTAAATTGTAATGCATTTTCATGTAAAGCAGCTTTAAACGATGTGCATTGTGAAAAGCAATACACAAGTAAATGTAAAATGAATTGAATGTCATAAACCCAGTGTGTTAACTGCATGCTCAAAATCTGCACAGAAAACATCTTCAGCTGTCAAATCATGACCTTTATTAGTCTCAATGGTTTCACTTCTCAGTAAAATCAGGTTCAAATGAGACCAAGTTCAGAAGTCAGGTGGTGTTTAACGCTTTATTAACTATACCATTTAACTAGTAGAATAGAATATAGTGTAGCTTGCCCGTGTTCTCCCAGACACAGCAGGTGTTGTTACAGTTCAAAGCACACGTTTTTTCAGAGACGTACTCGTCCGGTACACCCACACAGAAGAAGATATCAAATCAGCGGGTCATTGAACACATGATGTTCGCGTGGATAGTAGCAATGTTCAATATCATAGAGAGATTCAGGGTGACCTTGACAATAACACAGTAAACAACCACCTTATTACCGAGGTAAAGAGAAACATCCCGTTCAGCCGAAATCACAAATAAAAGAGAGAAATAAATAATGTTTGATGGCCATGCCTTGAGTTTTACATGAAACCTTGTGATATCATTGGTCATAAACACATTTCACATCTGGAATGACGATATGAACAACACATGGAAGCCAATACAGGAGGAGGAAACAAACGAACAAACAAAATACATAACGATTATAAACGCCCAAAATTTCTTTCAAAATACTAGCGATTTCCACAAAAGGCCATGAGGTGATAGATGTCGAACTGAAAGACATTAACTATGTTTCATGCTTCTACTGACAAACGTTCGGGTTATTGTCATGATTACATAATAAACCGGATGAGAACGTAAACATGAACGCGTGAACATGAACACAGGATGATTTATGACGACTGAATGATTCTGCTGATAAAAATGTTTTTTTTTTTTTAATAGGAATCTGTCATATACACGTATAAAACAAAAATTCATGAACGAACAGACAAACGGAGTCAGTCATGACGAAGGAAAGCCACTGCGATCTGCTCGCATGATCAAGAAAGGTTTATGATCCACAGACCAGAAACAGCAGATGACATGCAGATCTCTGCTGGTGTCGACATGAAACATGATACTGTAATATCAAACATCTCCATCATGGACAGAGAAAGGCTCAGAAAGACCTTTAGAAACTCATTCTCAACATTAAACGAACAGCGACGAACGAGACGAGCGGCAGAGGTGCGTTTGGGCCGGTTTGAGCCGGTCTACCAGCCGCTGTTGTCCCAGGAGTCCTCGTTGGGTTTCGACGGGCTCTTCTTGTTCTTGGCGTCTCCAGCTTTCTCCCAGTCGTTGTCCCAGGTCTCCCAGCTCTCTCCGGCACTGTTCTTATTGTCGGCGTGAGCCTCCATGCTCCAGGTCTTCTCCGCAGAATCGCTGGGAGACACGGTACTTCCGAAAGTTTCCCAGAAGTCCTTCTTGGGAGGTTGAGTGCCGAAGGGATCCTGGTTCTGATAACCTTCTTCATAAGCAGAACTGAAAGAGAAAGAAAAAAAAATCAGCAAAAAACTTTAGTAACTCTAATTTAGATCGTTTTTTTCTGTAACATGTTATTGTAGTGTCCTTGGCATATTGTACACTACTTACCATAGTAATAACAGTAAAATATGCATAATTACATGCAACTAACCCTCAACCAAACCTCAACTAAATTACCTATAGTAAGTACATGTAGTTGCTTAATAATACTCAGTACTTAAATATATAATGAAAGACCTGGGAAAAACAAAACAAAAAAAAACATTTATAACAACGATTTTGATCAATTTATTTGGTAACACTATTTTCATACAGTGGTGGCCAAAACTATTAGAACTCTTGGCATATTTAAAGCTACACTGTGTAACTCTTTTAGTTTATTCGTAACTAAAAACACTTAGTCCTTTCACAAATATGTGTACTCATTAATGCATACTTACTTTGTTAGTAAAGTATTCTCGTAAGTGTATACACATGCCATTGAAAATACATAAGGGTATTTTCTAATGTCGTTCTAATGGTTCTAATGTCGCTCTGGCCATGTTGCCCCTCCATCTTGAAGGTACATTAGCCAAAGAGAAATCCCGTTAATTCAAGCTTCGCCTTTCGCGTTTATGTTTGAGTTAACACTCATGGACGAGAGTTTGGAACCTGGAAGCCATGTTAATCTTGGACTCACATTGGCCACCGTAGGAGTTAAAACGAAATCGGAATCGAGAGTAAACAGAAACTAATATTCACTGGATGGTCATAAACCTTTTCACCGCTACAATAGGGGTAAAAATCCACTGAGGGTTGTAGTATCGAGAATTCGAGTATTGATTGAACCGGGACTAACTTTTCGTTTTTCCCGGAATCGTTTAAAAGTTAAAATTTCGATTCCTAGTTTCGATATTCACACTCGTCGAACCGAAGAAGAAACCGCTGAACAACACCAACGAAGAAGCGTCTACCGGAAGTGTTGGCATAACCGTGCGAGTCGAACATGAGTAGCTTATGCGTTGCGGTCTAAAGTGTGACTTCACTTTCTAAAAATAACGAAATCTCGGCAAAATGCAACATCTGTGACAAAAGGAGTATTTGTGACGGAAGAGAGTATTTCCTTCCAGAAAGACCGTTGGTTAGCAAGGTTAGCTAAACTTTTTTGACCCTGCCTCTTAAAAGAATCAGAATTGAGAATCGTTAGGAACCGGAATCGAAACAAGGAATTTGAATCAGTAATTGTTCAAATTCAAATCGATACCCAGCCCTAAAGAATCACACAGTGTAGCTTTAAGAGGTTTTAGTTGTTATTTTCCAAGAGGACAATGACCCTAATCATTCTTCTAATTATTTACCAGAACTCCCCGTAACCGAAGGAATCTGTTGCAACACTGAAAATGATGGATTGGCCCGTCAAAGTCCCGACTTCAACCCCATCTATCTAATTTGGGGCGAGTTGGAGAATAAACTGGGCAGATTTATTGTACATTCAAAGGAAACTTTTGGCTTCAGTTGCAGAAGGCATGAGATAACATTAGTGTTGAAGTTCTCAGGAAATATATTGATACTGAGCCAGAGAGATGTGACGCTGTAGTTGCTGCAAAAGCTGGACATACCAAATATTAAAGTTAAAAGTGGATAAAAACAGTACAAATATGTCATGCTCAGAGGAACTCAGATGTCATGAACATTAAGAAATTATATCAATATTCATTTTTTTTCAGATCTGTCAGGTGTTCTAATAATTTTGGCCACCACTGTATGTTACATGTATTTACCATAGTAATAACAGTAAAATATGCATAATTACATGCAACTAACCCTCATGAAACCCTAATCCTATTCTAACCCTATAGTAAGTACATGTAGTTACTTAAATATCTAATTACACTGTAACAATTATATTGTCTGTCTTAAAGTGTAACCATTTATTCAATCTTTGTTGAATTAAAAGTGTAATTACCCATCCTCAGCGGCGTCTTGTTTCCCACCGAAGAACGAATGTCATATCCTTCCAGCCTTTAGCACCTGCACCCTGAAACTGAACGAACACAGAGCGACTTAAAGGGATAGTTCACACACAAATTAAACATTAGCCCATGATTTACTCACTCTCAAGTCATCCTAGGTGTATATGACATTCTTCTGTCAGACGAAATACGAGTGCATCTATCCATTGTAAAAGCGCCTCTATCCATCATAAAGTGCATCTATTCATCATAAAAGCGCATCTATCCATCATAAAAGTGCATCTATCCATCATAAAAGCGCATCTATCCCATCATAAAAGCACATCTATCCATCATAAAAGCGCATCTATCATGTAAAAGCATCCATCCATCATAAAAGTGCATCATATAATGGCCATTCACTCCCATCATAAAGCTTGGTAGAGCCAGGACATTTTTTAATATAACTCTGATTGTATTCGTCTGAAAGAAGAATGTCATATACACCTATTATAGCTTGAGGGCGAGTAAATCATGGGATGATGTTGATTTTTGAGTGAACTATCCTTTAACACCACTGACCCGAAGCCTTTAGATTACACAGAAAGCATCAAATCACCATGTTTTAAGATCCCTTCACAGCCAACAAATCTTCAGCAGCAAAATCAAACACCCAGGTAAATATAAACTTTCAATAATGCATTAACAGACAAATCTGATGATTTATCAATGCGTTTCATTAGTTTGCAGCTTCATTCTCAGCGTGAACAGAACGGCAGTGTTGTTTTGCTGCGATGTGAAAGGGCCTTTAAGGTTATTCGCTTAAGGCGAGACACTACAGGTGAATAGGATAATTGGTAACACTTTACAATAAGGTTCGTTAGTTAACATTATTTAACTACATTAGGTAATATGAACTAATAATGAATTGCACATATACAGCATTTGTTAATCTTTGTTAATGTTATTTTCAACATTTACTAATACTTGATTAAAATCTTGTTAACATTAGTTAATGCACCATGAATTAACATGAACAAACAATGAACAGCTGTATTTTCATGAACTAACATTAACAAAGATGAACAAATGCAGTAACAAATGTATTGCTCATGGTTAGTTCATGTTAGTAAATACATTAACTAATGTTAACTAATGAACCTTATTGTAAAGTGTTACCGGATAATTTTTTTAACTAGCAGATATCAACATGAAACTTTCCCATTTCATTACCTACATTAAGATGAGAATAAAAATATTACAAGTTTTGTGTAATTTAATGTTTAAATATGCAAATGAGGAATTATCTAATTAAATATGCACACATTTGCATATATTTTAAAAAACGAAATCTGAGTATTGGAAAAAGCCAGGTTGAAAATATTTTTTTCATTGTGCTCACATATTAGATGAGAAAAAAATTACAGAAGGATTTATGGATATCTATTTTTGTTATTCTGTAATTCAGAATATACTTTCAGCAGCCATAAAAAAATTATTTTCGCCATGTTTTTGGAATAAAATGTTATATAAATCAGGCTAGGAATAATATATTTACAAATCCCTCTGTAAATGTCTTCATAATATAACTAGGTACAAGACTGTAAAATTTGGTGTTGTATATAGGTGCTACTGAAGTGGAGATTTCAGAGCAAAGTCATTTTGAGAAAACTGGCTTTGAAGATTTAGCATCAGCCAATGAGATTGCACATCTCCCCTTTTACTTTCACGATTGGTTTCTTATAAAAAGGAAATGACCATATTTGGATCCGACAGTGTTGTACAGGAGAAAGAGAGCTTTCTAACTGTGTGTGATGACAGGGTGCAGATCGCTGACCAGCAGGATGATTTTTAACGACAACTTTTGAAGAATTTATGAGAAATCTACAGACGCAAACAGACAAAGTGTAGTAAAATAAAGACCTAAAAGTGTATTTCAGACTTTTTTCACCACAAGTCTGAAAGAACACATGTTATTGAAGACAAATATCCCAAAATCTCAAAATTGACCAGTGAAAAAAAAAAACAACGATGTTTTTGCCTGCCGTGTCTCGCCTTAATGCTCAGAACTTGTAAATGTGAGATGATTTAAAGACCCCTTGAAATGCCCCGATGAGAATTTTTGAAGTTTTGGCATAACATTAGGGAGAGCTTGTGGCATTGGTTGTTTAAGATCCATAAGGTTTGAGATGCGCCACATGCATAAAGCCTGATGAGATGCTCAATGTCAGCAGTATTTTGGTCCGTTATCCCATTTAAAAAGTGTTAATCTGCTAAATCTTCACGAGCAGCAATCCGGATTTCATGGAGTCTTTAACACAAGCACTGATTTATTTGCACACACTTCCTTCTCATGATTACATGTTATTTCTATATCATCATACTCACCATCATAATCACAATGCCAGCAAAAAAGCAAAGAGAGAAAGAAGAGTGAGTTGAGACACAGAGAGAGCACATGGTTTCTCACACGCCTCGTCTGCCCCAGATCACGACGCATCAGCGTCAGGTGTGTGTGAGCAGAAGAAGTGTGTGAGAAACGCCTCAGACTCGTACCTTACTGGCCAGACCTGTGATGCCGACGGCCATTTCATCAAACAACTTCCCCTCCTTCACCTAGACGAGTCACAGCAGAAACGCACGGTGTGTGAACGTCCGACACACTTCACACTCGGCAGAACAACAACCGGATTCATCGTGTTTCCATGAGTTCATTCAGTGAGATTCACGTTGAACATTAAACCACAAAATCAACAGAAATTATCAGGAGTGTAACGATTCCCTCATGTAACGTTTCGATACATATCACGATACTGAACTCACGATTCGATATTATTGCGATACTCCAAGACACATGATCATTGTGTTTGTAAGTGAATAGTCTTGGACTTGGTGCTGAAACCCAAAGCACAGGACAATAGAGACACCAGGATAACAATATTCATGATTCTGAATATACTGAATTATATTAGACGAATATGTCTGAACTCTGTCACTGACTAGATATATTTAAAATATTATGTCGGACACTTTTTAGTGGTAACTAAACTACCATTTAGTCACCATACGCGATACATATAGTATGATGAAATTTAAGACCTTAGTTAAAAAAATTAAGACTTGGACGACGGAATTTAAGACTTTTAAGGCCTTAATTTAGAAACATGAAATTTAAGACCTTTTTAAGACATTTAAGACCCCGGCAACCCTATTTTAGCTATTTTGATTACATTGACAATTTACAGGAAAATATTGTTCATTATGATATTTCAAACAGAATAAACTGGCGGGGCCTGGTTGAGTTAGTCAGGCCCTGTCCCAAATGGCAGGTAAAGCCATACAGTAAAGCCATAAAGTTCGGTTCTATTTATGGAATAAATCATAATGCGATCGTATTATTTAACATGCTATTATTATGTTTGAGATATCAACCACTGGTCGATAATATTTGTATAAACTGTAAGTTTCCCATCCATTTTCTGATTGGCATTTCGCAAGGATTCCTGGGTAGTTAAAGTCCGTGGAGCTGCTTTAAGGGTACAAAGGGGGCGCTGCTGAGTACACCTCAGAACTTAAAAATGCTAAATGGGATGGCCTACGTACTCGATAGACTTGGCAAACAAGTCCACGAGACCTTAAGTCCGCATGAAGTGCGCAATTTCGGACAGGGCCTTAGTAGTGTGTTAAACTGGAGGTTATGGTAAGGGCGGGACACTTCCCAAACACACTCAAAGCGTTCGACCAATCACAACACACTGCTCCTAGTGGACTTTTTTAAAGGCCATTACAGAGTGCCGAAGTTATCGCGTCACTTTGTAGGCCAAAACGCAGAAGTGAGTTAGAATTTTAGCACCCCCAGTTCCCTCGCTCTAAACTCTATGGGATTTTTGAATGGGTTTTTGCTAAATCGCCTGAAATAAGGTATGTGGTGAACAAAGACTAAATATTTTCACGTTTTGATCAAAGTCCTTTCAGGCAAGTCATGCCACTCGGCCGCCATCTTGGCAACGCCTCCGGGCAGCTATTTCGGACTTAACAAGACCAGGCTCTATCTAATACCTGGTTCAGATTACACGTTTTTTTTTGTCTGTTACGATAGTCACTGTGTCAGATTACGCGATTTTGAATACTAAAATCTTGTTGTGTCGTGGACAATTCACAATGTCAGACTACACGTTGCTTCCTGACCAGTCATCGCAAGCCGTCTTTAACGGCGCGTGATGTCATCGAGAAAGTGAAACTAGCGAGTGACTTCCGAAACGAACGTAAACAAACAATGGATGAAGCGGTGAGTGTTGTATTGGCTGTCCTGTGTTCAGAAAAATGTAAAAAAAGAAGAAAGAAAACCAAACAATGGACACGTTCCTGGATTGCTCGGCATTGCCTTTTCAGCGTGAGAAATACACGGTGTGGCGTGTGGACTGGTTGAATTGCGTGTGTCTTACAGCCATTGCGTGAGACTTAACCCTGCTCGAAGAGGACAGTATGGGCTGTCAATCCTCCAAAGAGAACTTGAGGTAAACTATTGTTTTCTTATAAATTTTTACTTTTAGTTTTAACGTTAGCACCATAGTCTCTCTTTCGATTCGCCATTTTTGAAAGTTGTGTACAGAAAAGATGTGCTCCTATTGGTCAACCTCATACATGTGACGGAACCGTCGTGAACGACCATTAAAAAAATTAAACATGCTAGTCTTTGTGTCGTGAAGCATCGCAGACGCGACGTAGGTTGTCTCCCACTATGACACACTATACGAGATGATACGATTCGAATCTTGCGTCCCGACGCCCATTGTCGTTTACGATCCCCACGACACCCTACGTCAAACGGATTCGTGCCAAAATCGGGGCTAAAAACGTGTAATCTGAACCAGGCATAAATGAATGGGCAGAAAGTCAGAACTGCACTTTCACTGGTCGCTGAAAAATTTTGATGACTTTGCCCTAAAATAAGGTTTAAAATGCGGTTTTCCCACAGGTTATCCCTTTACTGCGCATGCGCAAGGGTTCTCTTGCTCTCTGTCGCGTGCGCTGCACAGTTTGAAATGTGCGGTCTTGCTCGCTCCGAGATTTTAACTAATTTGCGGGTATCAGCAAGCCTCTCTCAATCTGCGGGAGACACCTGGAACTTCTGGGAGACTTGGGATGTCTGATATTTACACAACGCCCACATACACGGCATATCAAATCTGCCGCCTTTTCAAACAGTAGCGTATTTAAATGTTTCCTAGCTTGACTGTTAAAAGCAGACCATTGGCTGTCCAGCGGGAGGGGCGGGGCATTTGCATACAACCGCCATCTTTGGTGTTACGGGTTTTCCCTATACATTTGTATTAAGTAGAGGAAGTAGCATGTCTCTATATAAATAGTCTCTGTTTTGATCTATGACATAGAACACAGTTATAACCTGCTTGTGTTTTTTTTTTACTTTATTGTGTCTGCTTGTGTTTTATTAACTTCATATAGGCTTCAAAATGTATGCATTTTGTATTAACTTGTAAAGATTATCTTGATAGACAAAACGTGTAAGGGTCACAACTCTTAATTAAACACAGATCTTATTTTTTGCGATTTTCCAAAAGTCTATGGGAAAAATGCATAGCTTTTGAATCAGAGGGAACCCATGCAACGCTAACTATAGAGTTTTCTCACAAAATGACGTCTTAACTTTGGCACTCTATAATCAAGTCGCTGGCACATCTTACCCCAAAACCTCTGCTGCTGGACACGGTTCGCATGAAACACTGGTAATGTGAAAGCGGTCACGTGTCATCATAGCTGATGATGATGTCATTAGTTCAACACAACACATGTAACGGACAGACAGTGCTGATGATTTACCTTGAATACAAGCAAGAGTGTTTTCAGATCACGCTCATGCTTGCCAGATCGCAAATTATTAAGTAAAGCACCGAGCAGAAGATGCATCAGTACAGACAAGCTCTGATTGGGGGATTTCAAATCTTAACGCGTCTGGCAACCGCAAACTTGAAAGCTCGTAGAAACCCGTAACAAACACTAAAATCATTTGTCTGTTTTTTTTATTTAAAAATTTTTATTTTTTCATCAGTGATAGTCACAGGTATTGTCTTATGACTTTTTATGTGTTATTCATGGGAAAAAAAGGTCAACTAACATTTGGATTCGGATCGCAGCACATGTGACCCAGTGCGAAATACTGGAATTCATGACTAACAATAAGGTTTCGTTTAATACACTGACATCTGGGGTACTTTTTTTATATAAACAGATTAAAACTTTTATTCATCAAGGGCACATTATATGGGTAAAAAGTGACAGTGAAGACATTTATAATGTTACAAAAGATTATATTTCAGATAAATGCTGTTCTTTTGAACTTTCTATTCATCAAAGAGTGCAGTTGTCCACAAACCTTTTTAAACACTGATAATAATCATAAATGTTTCTTGATCATCAGATCATATTAAAGTGATTTCTGAATGTGACACTGAAGACTGGATTAATGACGCTGAAAATTCAGCTTGGCCGTTTTAAATTGTAATAATATTTCACTGTTTTTACTGTATTTTTGATTAAATAAACAGCCATGGTAAGAGACTTCTTTTAAAACATTTTAAAAACATTACCGACCCTAACCTTTGGAATAGCAGTGTATCCATTTTTTAACCTGGATGAATTTACTTGGATATAAAATGTATTTGTGACATCCATGTAGAAACTGTATTCTGACATCTTTCATTCACAGGCACATCCGCTCACACACTCACTCTTAACTAGACCCGTTACAAACATGACGTTACCTTCTCTTGTGTAGGCTTGATAACACTGTCATTCAACGTCTGGCCCAATTCAGTAGCCTGAGAGAGAAACAGAAGAGTAAACACACACACACACACAGAGAATATGACCTATGTATCACCTGTGCTGGGCAACAAATAAATCACATCCGAAATCAAAGTTTGTGTTTACATTATATGTGTGTGTGTACTGTGTATAATTATTTTGTATATATAAATACACACACACATGCATGTATATACAGTGATGTGAATAAGTTTAGACACCCATGCTAAAGATGGCTGAAAAGAGGAATAAAAAAATCATTTTTTGGAAATTGATCTTAATGCCTTAATTAGAAGAATGAGGAAAAATCCAAGCTTTAAATGACACCAATTTTCTTTGCAGATATTTTAATCCCAAAGGCAGAGGGAACTTTATCAGGATGCATATTATCCTGGATCCATGAAATATCTGGCCTTTAAAAAAATTAATCTGCCCCTCTGAATTTAACACAGGGGTATCCTGACTTATGAACCCTGTATTTAAAGGAAGAACATTTATTTATTTATGAAACATTATTCATACACCAAGAAAATTGGTGTCCTTAAAGGTTGGATTTTTCCTCATTTTTCTAATTATAACATAGTTATACACAGTACACACACATATTATGTAAACACACACTTTTATTTTGGATGCGATTAATCACGATTTATCGTTGCCCAGCCTGATCATACACACAAACACATAAAACAAGATGAAAACATGAGTCACAGCACATGCATGACAGACCATGAGCCACTACATGAGGACCAATCGGTCACATGACCTTTGAACCCAATGCAACAGGAGATTGTATTGTCCGCAGTGAACTGTGGGAATGAAGTAAAGCGATGACATGCACACTGGAAATGACCAGAGTCTACACACTGAATCACACATGATGCAAGTGACAAGTGTTCAGTGTTCTCACACACACACACAGCATGCGGTGAGTGTTACCGGCTGAGGCGGTGGTTTATAACCCCGTAACTTCATCCACAGCAGCGGCAGAGACAGAATAAAGCAGCGAATATAAACTACAGACGGCAGCGGTTACTGCAAACACACACTTTTGTGTGACAAGCGTCGCTTTCAGTTACAAATACAGCTTCTGTGTTCATGTGTAATACTGTAAAGCTGCAGCTTTAAAACCATCATCCTTCCCGTGGGTCATTCTGACCGCAAACTTTAAAAAAAAATGTTTATTGAGTGTTCATCAGAGTATTCACTCAAGGACTTCTGTTGCACTTGAACCATGAATACACACATACACAAAAATGGATTTAAAACAGTAACACATCCTTCACCCGCGGGTCAATTTGACCCCTTAGGAATGAATGGAACGCTTCAGTACACATAGAAAACCTAAAATGCCCAAAATTAAAACTAAAAATGCTAAAACTTAACCAATAAATGATTTTATAAATGTCTACATGTGTATCTGAATGCATACTGAAGAGAAACTGACTTTAGGACCCAGCGGAACAGCTCATTTGCTCCATATAGAGCTATACTGTATATCTAGAGTCATGAAATATGTTATTTTTTTCCACATGAGGTCAGCAAAGACAAACAAATGTAAGATATTTTGAGCTGAATTAAAAGGTTTATGCATGAAATTGTGAGTTATTTTCAATATAAGTTGAAATAATGTGAGGAATGTGCTTGCATTACTATTTATTTGTTATTTATAGATCAAATCTAGTAATTAAAAAAATTGCATTCAAATATTATCAAAATTAAATTAAATAAACTTTCTGGACAAAAAAAAATGTAAGTATAATTTTACTGCTAGGTGCAAGGTGAACATTTGTAGGTGAAAATAATCAGCAGGGGTCGTGTGGGGCCCAAAATAAAGCTGCCAAAATATCGGATTTTGGGCTGTCAAAAATGGACTATGGTGCGCATCATATTAGAGCAAAAAATCCTGCTCCAAACCCTATATTTCTCTTTGGCTGAAGAAAGAAAGCTAAGTATATGCATCTTGGAAGGCCTTTGGGTGAGTAAATACATCATTTTTTGTTGAACTATTCCTCTAAGTCTAAAGGTTTCTAGAGCTGTTGTCCATGTGTTCCTCCAATCAGTGTTTCATCTCACACATCATGTGTGTATTCACTCACACAAACAATTACTCACACACGTGAGAAACTAGAGACCGATCCAGATTCAATTTCTATTTAAAAGCACCAAATTTTGTGATGAAATTGGCATCATTTGAAAGCTGATACTTTACCTCTGACACATTCATCATCATTCTCACTTGTTCTCAAATGAAAAGTGCATTATAAATAAAATGTATAATTATAATTACTTTTGCTAATGAGATTTATGTGTGCACTTCATTTGTATTTTAAAGGCTCATTTTATGGTTTAGTATTTCTGTTATGTAGAATGTTACGTCTAATATTCATTCTCAGCCCTGAAACTGAAACCAGTTCCCAATGTCATGCCACTCCCAGTATATATCTGAGAAATATAATTAATATCATAAACATGTGACTAGTCGACTAGAAGAATCGGGGGCAGCTCTGGATTCAAATCTGGAAATATTGACATTTTCAAGCCTGTCCTCATAAACCAGCTTCATATCAGATTTGTGTGTTAGTGAGACTCAAACATCATGACACGCACCTTCAGAGTTGCTTGACTGGCCAGTTTTGTGGTCTGTGAAGAAGAGAAGATCAAAATAAAAAAAAGTTTCTTTATAATCACAATCCAATTAGTTATAATGCATGAGAAGTTCATTGTAGTGGATTGATCATCTCTCTCTCACACACACACACACTCTCTCTCTCACACACAGTACAAAATCTCACACAAACAATATCTCTCACGCACTACCAAAAACACACGTGATATACTTACACTATCTTTAGCGACAGACGCAAACTTGCTGGCTCCAACAGTGAAACTGCTCCAGCCCTGAAACACACGCGACAGAGACAACGTTAATGATGTCTGACGGACAATTATTATAACAGAGAGTGATAATAACAGTTATTATAACAGAGTGATAATAACAGAGAGTGATTATAACAGTTATTATAACAGGGAGTGATCATAACAGTTATTATAACAGAGTGATCATAACAGTTATTATAACAGAGTGATTATAACAGTTATTATAACAGAGTGATCATAACAGTTATTATAACAGAGTGATTATAACAGTTATTATAACAGAGTGATCATAACAGTTATTATAACAGAGTGATCATAACAGTTATTATAACAGTTATTATAACAAGAGTGATAATAACAGTTATTATAACAGAGAGTGATTATAACAGTTATTATAACAGAGTGATCATAAGAGTTATTATAACAGAGAGTGATTATAACAGTTATTATAACAGAGCGATAATAACAGAGAGTGATAATAACAGTTATTATAACAGGGAGTGATCATAACAGTTATTATAACAGAGTGATAATAACAGAGAGTGACATTAACAGTTATTATAACAGGGAGTGATTAAAACAGTTATTATAACCGAGTGATAATAACAGACAGTGATAATAACAGTTATTATAACAGGGAGTGCTTATAACAGTTATTATAACAGAGTGATAATAACAGTTATTATAACAGGGAGTGATCATAACAGTTATTATAACAGAGCGATAATAACAGAGAGTGATAATAACAGTTATTATAACAGGGAGTGATCATAACAGTTATTATAACAGAGTGATAATAACAGAGAGTGACATTAACAGTTATTATAACAGGGAGTGATTAAAACAGTTATTATAACAGAGCTGCTGTATTACCGAGTAGAGAGAGGACATGGTGTTATTGAGGAAGTCTTCATCTTTCTTGGGCGGGTTGGGAGTGTTTCCGAAACCCACATATCGATTCTCCTGTGCACCGGATGCTCCGGCACTGAAATAATAATACATTATTATTAACACATCATAATAACTGATCACAGATTAGAGCAGCACACGAGACTGTGAACACTCGTTACATGACTATCTAGGGCCGTCTGTGTATCTGTGTCAGCCAGTAAGACACGAGCGTTTGAGTCATGTGCTGCTTGAGTATGGCACAAATCACACTCATTTGAGTCTATATCGAGATCACAATAATTTATCACTGACTTTTGAAAGATTGTACATTTATTGAAAATGTATGTAAAAAGTTGTATGTAAAAAAGATAAATAAATTAGATATAAATATACACAAACCAGTGTTACTTTAGTTAATATTCTAAATGACCTTTTATATATTTTTCTAAACATTAATTTTAGTATAATTATCAGTCATTTTGTTATGTACTTTTGTCATTTTAGTAGTTTTTTATTTATTTAAAATTGCTATTTAAGTTTATTTTTTATTTCAGTTTGACCAATCACAACACTGCTCCAGACAACCAATCAGAGCATAGTGTGCTTTTCAGAAGGAGGGGCTTCATAGAGACGAGAAGTAAACAGAGCGTTACTGACAGACTGGGAAGAGAGGAGATGGAGACAACAATGGAGAATATATATATATATATATATTAACCTGCTCTAGTAGAGATGAAAAAAACTAGACGAAGACTGTTAAAGGTCATTATAGGTCCTCTTGAATCATATATCAACTAAACAGATTGATCAATGATGGAGTGAAACTCACTTCTGGTAAGAGTTGACATCATCAGACAGCCAGTCCTCGAAGGCTTTATCAGAGTGAGAGTGATTCTGACCTGCAGCGGCACTGGACCTGCAACGACATCATCATATCATCATCCTCATCATCATCAACAGTCATCACCTGTTCAGAGGTGGCCACAGTGGATTGGGCTTTTTCTGTTGCCGGCCCAAGACTGTGTAAAGCTCTTCACCTGACCTCAGATCTGCACCCTCAACTGACATTTTAAATCTCGATTGAAAACGCTTTTGTTTTCTATGGATTTAAAAATTTTGGCAGCTGTATTTTATTTTATTTTGTGTAAGTAGGTTTTTTCTTTTCTTTTCTAGCTGCTTTCTGTTATTTGTGTTGGTGGTTTTATTATGAATATTGACTTTTGTCTTGTGTTTGTTTTATCATGATGTGTCATTATCTGCAGACTGCTTCTAACTGTACAGTCCTTTAGAAATAATCTAAGACTCGAACTTGCGTGTCCTACCGGTGTGAAGCGCTCAGGCCACTCTTGGCTTGTGGAGGCGTCCAGTTCCTCGCAGACGAGTCCTCGATGCTCCACTCCTTCCCTTCAGCCAGAGTCACAACCTTTAACATACACACACAACTTTAACACAAAGAGTAGAGTATCTCTGTATCCAAAAAGAACTGAAGAAGAGGATCAGTGTAAACACTGGCTGTGTCTGAAGTCATCCACTATAACCTCATTCACTATTCCCTACATCAGTCCACTAAAATAGTCCACTTCAAGAGAATGAAGACGAGAAAGTGAGTGAGTGAGTGTCAGTGAGTGAGAGAGTGAGTGTCAGTGAGTGAGAGTGAGTGAGTGAGTGAGTGAGTGTCAGTGAAGTGTCAGTGAGTGAGTGAGTGTCAGTGAGTGAGTGACTGTCAGTAAGAGAGTGTCAGTAGAGTAGTCAGTGAGTGAGAGAGATGAGTGAGTGAGTGAGTGAGTGTTAGATGAATGAGAGAGTGAGTGAGTGAAGAAGTGAGTGTCAGTGAGTAAGAGAGTGAGTGAGATGAGTGAGTAAGTGTCAGATGAATATCAGTAAATGTAGATAAATATAAGTGAATAAATGTCAGTGAGATAAATATAATGAATAAATGTCAGATGGATAAATATCAGATAAATAAATGTTAGATAAATAAATAAATGTCAGTAGATAAATGTAAATAAATAAATATGTAGATAAATAAATATAGATAAATAAATGTAGATAAATAAATATAGATAAATAAATAAATAAATGTCAGATAAATAAATAAATGTAAATAAATAATAAATATAAATAAATAAATAAAGATGTAAATAAATAAATAAAATGTAGATAAATAAATATAAATAAATAAATAAATAAATAAATAAATGTAGATAAATAAATAAAATAAATATAAATAAATAAATAAATAAATGTAGATAAATATAGATAAATATAAATAAATAAATAACTGTAGATAAATAAATATCAGATAAATATAGATAAATATAGATAAATATATAATATAAATAAATATAAATAAATAAATGTAAGATAAATAGAATAAATAAATATAGATAAATAAATAAATAAATATAGATAAATAAATAAATAAATATAAATAAATAAATAAATAAATAAATATAAATAAATAAATAAATGTAGATAAATAAATATTACAATAAATAAATAAATATAGATAAATAAATAAATGTAAATAAATAAATAAATAAATAAATAAATAAATAAATATTAAATAAATAAATAAATAAATATATAGATAAATAAATAAATAAATAAATAAATAAATAAATAAATAAATAAATATATATATAATAAATAAATAAATAAATATAAATAAATAAATAAATATATATAAATAAATAAATAAATATAGATAAATAAATAAATAAATATAGATAAATATAAATAAATAAATAAATATCAGATAAATAAATAAATAAATAAATAAATAAATAAATATAGATAAAGTAAATAAATGTCAAGTGAATAAATAAGTGAATAAGTGAGATAAATATCAGTAAATAAATAAATGTCAGATAAGTAAGTAAATGTCAGTAAATAAGTAAATGTCAGATAAGTATGTGTCAATAAGTAAGTAAAGTAAATATATGTCAGATGAGTGAATAAATGTCAGTGAGTAAATGAATGTGTGTCAGTAAGTGAGTAAGTGTCAGATGAGTGAGTGTCAATGAGTGTGAGTGAGTGAGTGAGTGTACAGTGAGTGAGTGAGTGTCAGTGAGTGAGTGAGTAAGTGAGTGAGTGCCGCTTTTCCAAAGTTTGTGGTTGCCATTTAATGATAATTTTAAACTTTGCAAACTAGCCGCTTCAGTAGTAATAAACAGATTTATCTTATCTTGGAAACTATGTATAATTAAACATTTTTATACCCAATTAAAAAGGAGCTTAAACTTGTGTGATGTTATGCTGGATCAGTGGTTTGGGAAATGGATGAATGATTGATTAAGCGAGCACCCTCTTCTGGTCAGACGCGGAATTCATTCAGCACGCGACTCTCACAGTGCATTATGGGTATTCTCCAGCGGATGAGCAAACATCAGATATACACTCTTTATTGCAGTGCATTGTGGGATTGAATGAGTGTACTTAATAACATCCACTATAGTTACAGACACATATACAAATGTCTATTCCCTCAAATAGCATTCAAATTTACTTCCTATAAACTCCCTAACGTTACCAAATGAAATATCGAAACCATTAAAAGGAAACGGCAACAATGTCAAAATATTTTGGGAGTTTTGTGAATATGATCAAAAACGCTACCTTTGGCTGCTAACTTGAAAACAAAACACTGGGAAGGAAAGAGTTAATAATTACGGTTTTCAACTGGTTAATCAAAGAAAAAAATAATGGTTAATAATTATTATTCCATTATTAACTATAATAGACTATTTATATTTTAAATAGTAAAATGTTCTGTTTCATGAAATACATATCTACTATTCATATTTGCATATAAATAATGTTTTGTTTGTTGGATTAATTTAAATGTTTATTTAGTTTCTTAAATGCTCAAGATGCTTTACTTTTTTTGTATTTCAGTTTTCTAAAATGCCAGTTGGTGTTTAAAAAGTAACTAAAGCATTAAAACAGCTATAAAGTTTCATTGTTGAAAGTTTGAAAAAAAAAACTGTATTAGTTAAGCAGATTGCTTAATGTTCTAAAGTCGGGGGAACGAAGGCTAACCACTTTATTCTGGATTTTTGGCCCTTCGTTTGTAAAGTTTATGCACATTTGTAACAGTATATCTTGCCTGATGTATTATTGTTCCCATTATTTATTTACTGTCCCAGAAGGAATTCAACTGTTTTTAATTGAGATGAGTCTATGAACTGTTTATTTGACTGTAAAACTATTTATTTTTGTTTGTTTATCGGCATTTTTTCCTAAGTATAGTTGTTCCCAACATTGATGGACAGACACCACTGTAAATCATACCGGTCAACACTCCCGTTTTTGCCGGGTTTCTCTCGTTTTTTAGCCCCATGTCCCGGACCCCTACCGGTTTGTTATTTCTCCCGGGACACTCGCGTAATTTGCATGGCCCAAGCTCCTTTATGAATAATCGAACCAATATGTTTGTCTAATGTTGACCAGTTGCCAGATTTGATTAAATGCAGTATATTCACACAATCCACAGACCATTTACAATTTCAACCTGTTTGTCACCTCAACCTGGCAACCCTTTTACCCAGTTGCGCAGTCGCGGAAATCTCAACCCGAAAGCGAGCCGATAGACATGATGGCAGGTGAAGGCGGTGTCCCCGCAAAGAAACTGAAGTAGGCTACAGTTAACACGTTGCTTCAGGAAGAATAGGGATAGCACACAACTGAAGTTATTGCATGCAGAGGTCAGACAGACTCACAGAGGCGATTGGCACCTCACAACTCGCACTTTATTCCCAAATAGAACTCGTTTACTCGTTACTTAAACAAAATAAGCTAAAAATTAGCATCAAACAGGAATTACCCGCATACATGGGGTGTTCGCATAGACAGTAAAAGGGGTGTTCGAGACACACGGCACATACAATACAATACCGCAACAAGGAGCACACAGCTCTTAAAGGGGCCACACCTTATTTGGACCACACCAACCCCCCCCCCCCCCCAAACCCACACGTAAAGCTAACATGATCTTAGCGCTGTGTCTCACTTTGTCTCTGAAGAGCGCAGCTGCTTTACTGTTGTACTTCTCCTGTAAGCTCCAGCCGGGATTGTAGTCGTCCTGCAGCTCCAGGAACATGCGGAACTTCCTGTTCCCTCCCACCTTCATCTTCTCCAGCTCGATGTCCTTCCACTTGTCCATCGAAACAGATCGAACAAAGCTATGAGGAGGAAGACAGAGCTCACCAATTAGTATTTTTTTTGTAATTATTTATAGTCATATGCTTATAATATATCCTCAATTAAAAAATAAATAAATAAATAAATAAATAAATAAATATATATATATATATATATATATATACACACACACACACACACACACACACACACATTTATAAAACTTTTAGTTCCAACCCTTGATTCTACTGACTGACTAACTGATAAAGATGGTCTCTGTCTCCATCTATTGGCCAAATAATGTGTGTAACTTCTGTTGCTGTTCACAGTCAGGGACTATTTTTCCAGCAGAAGGAAGGTTTTTAGTGATTTTAATTCATGAAAGTTGCATAGATACAGCTTTTTCAGCTTTAATATGTGGTAACCGTGTTATAAAAGCAATAAGGTACTCGAGGCCAGTGCTGTATCATGAATAAGTCACGGCTAATTCCGCTTCGCGCTGTGCCTAACAACGCCCTTGAGCCAGCCCGTCACCACACACACACATTACAGCACAGCCTTGAGTACCTTATTGCTTACATATACATTCCAGTTTACGGTTTACCATTCTCACTTATTTGTAAAATGTGTTATATAGGATAATTGCACATATGATAATAAAGATAGATATTGATTGATTTTGAATAGGATTATATACAATTTCGTTTTTCTCTTTTGTATAATGACAAAAAAAGATTCTGAAACGCATCCAAATGTGAGTCTGACCTGAGGTGGACGCCGAGGCCTCTGTGTTTCCCAGAACACTCCAGACAGATCCAGATCCCGTACGTCACGCTGACCCACTGCGGGTTAAACGCTCCACACTCGAAACACACCTGACAATACACACAGCACGCTTGAAAGGGATAGTTCACCCAAAAATGAAAATTATCCCATGATTTACTCACCCTCAACTCATCCTCCATGTATATGACTTTCTCCTTTCAGAGTTATATTAAAAAATGTCCTGGATCTACCAAGCTTTATAATGGCAATGAATGGAGGATGAGATGCACTTTTATGATGGATAGATGCACTTATGATGGATAGATGCACTTATGATGGATAGATGCACTTATGATGGATAGATGCACTTATGATGGATAGATGCGCGTTTATGATGGACAGATGTGCTTTTATGATGGATAGATGCACTTATGTTGGATATATGTGCTTTTATGATGCATAGATGCACTTTATGATGGATAGATGCGCTTTTATGATGGATAGATGCACTTATGTTGGATAGATGTGCTTTTATGATGGATAGATGCACTTTATGATGGATAGATGCACTTTTATGATGGATAGATGCACTTATGTTGGATAGATGTGCTTTTATGATGGATAGATGCGCTTTTATGATGGATAGATGCACTTTTATGATGGATAGATGCACTTTTATGATGGATAGATGCACTTTTATGATGGATAGATGCACTTTTGTGATGGTTAGACGCACTTTTGTGATGGATAGACGCACTTTTATGATGGATAGATGCACTTTTTTGATGGATAGATGCACTATATGATGGATAGATGCGCTTTATGATGGATAGACGCACTTTTATGATGGATAGACGCGCTTTTATATGGATAGATGCACTTTTATGATGGATAGACGCGCTTTTATGATGGATAGACACGCTTTTATATGGATAGATGTGCTTTTATGATGTTAGATGCGCTTTTATGATGATAAATGCGCTTTTATGATGGATAGATGCGCTTTATTATGGATAGATGTGCTTTATGATGGATAGATGCGCTTTATGATGGATACTATAGATGCACTTTTATGATGGATAGATGCACTTATGATGGATAGATGCGCTTTATGATGGATAGATGCACTTATGATGGATAGATGCACTTATGATGGATAGATGCGCTTTATGATGGATAGATGCACTTATGATGGATAGATGCACTTATGATGGATAGATGCACTTATGATGGATAGATGCACTTATGATGGATAGATGCACTTTATGATGTTAGATGCACTTTTATGATGATAGATGCACTTATGATGGATAGATGCACTTATGATGGATAGACGCGCTTTATGATGGATAGATGCACTTATGATGGATAGATGCACTTATGATGGATAGATGCACTTATGATGGATAGATGCACTTATGATGGATAGATGCGCGTTTATGATGGATAGATGCACTTATGATGGATAGATGCGCTTTATGATGGATAGATGCGCTTTTATGATGGATAGATGCACTTATGATGGATAGATGCACTTATGATGGATAGATGCGCTTTATGATGGATAGATGCACTTTATGATGGATAGATGCACTTTATGATGGATAGATGCGCTTTTATGATGGATAGATGCACTTATGATGGATAGATGCGCTTTATGATGGATAGATGCACTTATGATGGATAGATGCGCTTTTATGATGGATAGATGCACTTATGATGGATAGATGCACTTATGATGGATAGATGCGCTTTATGATGGATAGATGCACTTATGATGGATAGATGCGCTTTTATGATGGATAGATGCACTTATGATGGATAGATGCGCTTTATGATGGATAGATGTGCTTTATGATGGATAGATGCGCTTTATGATGGATAGATGTGCTTTTATGATGGATAGATGCGCTTTATGATGGATAGATGCGCTTTATGATGGATAGATGCGCTTTATGATGGATAGATGCGCTTTATGATGGATAGATGCGCTTATGATGGATAGATGCGCTTATGATGGATAGATGCGCTTATGATGGATAGATGCACTTTTATGATGGATAGATGCGCTTTTATGATGGATAGATGCACTTATGATGGATAGATGCACTTATGATGGATAGATGCACTTATGATGGATAGATGCACTTTATGATGGATAGATGCACTTTTATGATGGATAGATGCACTTTTATGATGGATAGATGCGCTTTTATGATGGATAGATGCGCTTTATGATGGATAGATGCGCTTATGATGGATAGATGCGCTTATGATGGATAGATGCGCTTATGATGGATAGATGCGCTTATGATGGATAGATGCGCTTTTATGATGGATAGATGCACTTATGATGGATAGATGCACTTATGATGGATAGATGCACTTATGATGGATAGATGCACTTATGATGGATAGATGCACTTATGATGGATAGATGCACTTATGATGGATAGATGCACTTATGATGGATAGATGCGCTTATGATGGATAGATGCGCTTTATGATGGATAGATGCGCTTATGATGGATAGATGCGCTTATGATGGATAGATGCGCTTATGATGGATAGATGCGCTTATGATGGATAGATGCGCTTTATGATGGATAGATGCACTTATGATGGATAGATGCACTTATGATGGATAGATGCACTTATGATGGATAGATGCACTTATGATGGATAGATGCACTTTTATGATGGATAGATGCACTTTTATGATGGATAGATGCGCTTTTATGATGGATAGATGCACTTATGATGGATAGATGCACTTATGATGGATAGATGCACTTATGATGGATAGATGCACTTTTATGATGGATAGATGCACTTTTATGATGGATAGATGCGCTTTTATGATGAATAGATGCGCTTTTATGATGGATAGATGCGCTTTTATGATGGATAGATGCGCTTTATGATGGATAGATGCGCTTTTATGGACTTCAAAACAAATAAAGCTTGGAAGAGCCAGGACATTTAATATAACTCTGATTGTATTCGTCTGACAGAAGAATGTTATATGCACCTAGGAATGACTTTAGGCCGAGTAAATCATGGGCTAATTTTCATTTGCTAAATTTCATTTTCATATACATGCTGACAGAGACGGACACTCACATTGTTTTCGTCTTCGGTTCGCACCTCCTTTAGCACACGTTTGGTTCTGGGACTGGCCATTTGACCTGAAACACACAGTGACATCATCATGACATCAGCTCCAATTCAACTCACAGATTGCAGTCTGATATCATGCATTCAACATGTATTCGTGCTACTTTTCTAATGTATCGTATTGTTTGATCCTTATCCCAGAAAAAAAGAGAGTTGCACTTTAATAATATCAGGTGCTTTTAACTACTACTGTCAAGTCACCTTCATTTATACAGCGCTTTTAACAATATAGATCGTTTCAAAGCAGCTCTACAGTGATAAGAAAATCAGGATGAATGTACTTATCCGGTTGATGTTTTTTAGCAAAACTCTTGTGCTTAAGGCTTTTATCACGGTCCGCATGTTTAATACAATAAGTTTCCCCCATACAAAATACTTAAGTCATAATTAATATTTTAAGATTTGTCTAATTCTAATGCTGTTTTAATGGTGTTTGTATTCTTTTCTTGCAATTCTGGAATAAAGTAAGGTGATCAGATTTTACAGCGCGCTCCCCTTTAAATCACGAAATACGTCTCAGAATATTATGACACATGTTCCTGGTTTCACAATACTCATGATTGTAAATAAAGGCTGGTGTTACAAAAACAAATCCCAACAATCCCATGCTACGGGCACAGCCGTGGATTCAGGCAGGAGGGACGGTTTTTACGCTCCTATTTAAAGCTTCAGCTTTTCGAATGCGATAAAGATAAAGGCCTATTGAGGTAATACAGGTTTGGTGTTTTAAGGTTGGGTTAAAGAACATCTATTCTGCTTGTTTCCATCTGTGTTAGTGTGTAATGTTTCAGTTCTTTATCAGTGTCAGTGAAACGCCTCCATTGTAGTCTTGAGTTTCTTCCAGGAACGAACACATCACAAAATTCCTCATTATAATAATTAAAATGCAGAATAAAGGGGCGGGTCTGGTTGAGTCAGTTAGTAGTGTGTTAAACTGGCGGTTATGGTTAGTGGCGGGATATTTCCCAAACACACTCGAAGCGCTCGACCAATCCCAACACACTGCTCCAGCCGACCAATCAGAGCACAGCGTGCTTTTCAGAAGGAGGGGCTTCATAGAGACAGGAAGTAAACAGAGCGTTACTGACAGACTGGGAAGAGAGGAGTCGCAACAATGGAGAATATGAGGAAAATAATCAACATTCAAACAGGAAAACCTGTTCTAGTAGAGCCGGAAAAAAACATCAAGACCTAATTGGCCTCCTTATAGGCGTAAGGGAAGAGTCAACAGTGTAATTAAATGTCCTGAAGTTAATTACATGAAGGTATTTTTAAATACAAGTACAATGTTCAAACATGCATGTACACAACAAGTGTTAGTATATAGTAGTTAAAGACACTTAAAGGGAGAGTTCCTAGGGCTGGGAAAAAATCGATTTGAAATAAAAATCGAGTTGGCAGGTCAAATCGATTCATATTTTCAAAAAATAAATTTTTTTGATTTTTTTCTCCCCCTCTTCAGTATAGTGTAACTTACATTTTGCATTCACCAAATCTTCCTTCAGGGTTTCCACAGTTCGGTTATGACAGTCAATACGATGAAACTCTCTCAAAGATGATTCAATGTTCCTATTATTATATTTGATCTGTAGATAAACGTCTATGGTTTCGCATAAAACAACTTTGTCTTGCTGGAATATTGCTGTAACTAAATCATGACGTTACTTTCTACCGGGTGTCTGTTAGAGCAAAACACTAATCAGAGCACTATTGTTCTTCACGCGCACAGTAATTGAAATTTAAAACTGTTAAAAGAAAAGGTTCAATAAACGATTGCATAGCTAGATACTGTATATTATAGACGAATCAGTATGTATTTCCTTTGTGCTTTGAACTGTTCAGTGCGGACTGCGGACTCGACCTATGGAGGACTCGACGCGCTGGGCTGCGCGCTGTGACTCCATGTGGCTTGAAGCGCATCATTCAGCGCTCGGAATGCGCATAAGCGCTTTGTGCCGCGGCCCGCGATGTATTGGAGCCTTTCATATCATAATACGTTTGCGCAATGAAAGATTATTAATAGCCATTTCTTGTTCTGTCCTATCTATCATATGTTGCTGTCTCATTAAACAGCTGTGCTATACATTTAAAACATGTCTCAATTGTATAAGTAGACCAGACTATATAATAATTGATGCTTTTGATTTTTGTTATCTTGTTTTTCATGAATGTACAATACAAAAAGCAATGTGTAAAGTTTGTACAAGATTTAGTGTTACACTTGTCTCGTATTTGTTCCCCACTAAATGTTTTTTTCCCCTAAATGTTCAGATTTTATTCAATATTGTGCACTTGCGAATTTGCGATCTTTCTAGATTAAATTGTACTGCTGAATTATCTATTAATCTAGTTTATAATAGCATTTTTGTCATAGATTATGATCATATTTTTGGGGATTTGTTGTCTTTCTTTATAATGAAGTTGTATTAATTAGAATGTGTTTAGTACACAAAAGAGTTATAATCAGTTCAACACAGAGTTATAAAAATTCTAGCCTACTTGATTAAAAAAAAAATCGAATCGTAAATCGAGTTTTTTATTGGGAAAAAAAAATCGCCCAGCCCCCAGTTCCCCCAAAAATTAAACTTCTGTCATGAATTAGTCATGTCATCAAACCCATAAGATCTTCGTTTGTCTTCGAAACACAAATGAAGATACGTTCAATGAAATCTGAGAGCTTTTTGATCATTCACATCTTTTCATAAAATTGAGGTTCAAGTCACATGGATTACTTTATGAAGTCTTTACTACCTTTCTGGGGGTTTAAAGTGGTAGTTGTGTAGACTGTCAATGGAGGGAGAGAAATCTCTCAGATTGTATCAAGAAAGATCTTGCTTTGTGTTCTGAGGATGAACGAAATGGTTTTGGAAGGACATGAGGGTGAGTCATTAATGCCAGAATTTACATTTTTGGGTGAACTGTCCCTTTAAGAACGTTAATTCCACCACTAGGTTTTGCTAATCAATTCATTTGAGCTGTGATGGTATTGTTATGGTGTATGTATGAATTTAATAAACACTTTTCACATTCTCTCTGGTTTATTTTCTGAAGTGACCAGTTTTAGGAAAACTAACTTCAGTGATATTACATCACAGAAAAACTGACACTGTTCTGAACGATCACATTTACCTCGATATACACGTTACTACAAGCAAATTAAAAAATGACAGTTGTCTTTTTGAGTGTGTGTTTATAACGTGTTTTACAGCTGTGATTGTCGTTCACTGTGATCATAACATCAATCAGAGAAGTGATAGTCATGATGATTATGTTTTTTGAGTAACTGGTTAATCTCGACTATGATCATCAGATGAAACTGTGACTGATGACAATCTGAGTAATTCTCACACCGATCGTGATGTTATTGAGATGATTTTACCTGCTGGGTTTGTCTTCAGCTCTGAAGATGAAGATGATGATGATTTCTCTAAGTAGATCTCATTTATTCATGAACTGTCACGTGAAGCGATGTCCAGCTTCGATCACCCGCTGATCTGGGGCATTTAACGCGTTTAATCACCGGTTTATCCGACAAGCCTGACCATTGATCACTGTTGCGCTGGCAGTGGCAGACAGCGGCATTCTGGGACATCCGCGCTACGTCAGGCCTGCGTCATCGGCGTGGTGACGTTTCGAATCGTGATTCGTGCGTGCGTGTCTCCTTATTTTGCATTCTTTTTTATGTTTTAGCTCTCCTCATATCCTCACTCAAATCCTTCTAAATTATGAAAATGTGATAAATCTCTGAGCTCTGGGATTTACTTACTTTTCTCCAAAGTAATTCAGGAGCGAACCTCTGTGTGTACTGATTAAGTCAGTCACTCATCATTAGAGCGCCTCCCTCAGGCTAAATAGCGCATTACAATACTGACAAAAGTGTCTGACGTGTTAGTGTTTTTTTAAAGGATATAAACTTTAAGTTCTGAAAATGAGTTCTGAACTCATTTTTTCTTCTGCTCTGTTGAGAAGATCTCTACTTTAAAGACTATTTTTTTAAATAAATAAAAATATTTAATTTGTTTAATTTAACGGTTTTTTTTAATTTATTAAAATATTAACATTTTTATTTAACCTTCAAATGGTCTTCGTTTCCTGTTTACACTTCTGGGCTTTGTGGTCTGTACGACCCCAACAATTAATAGAGTAATTGTACGAAAAATATACATTTTCAATCATTCAAATAATATAGCATTTTTGTTTACTTTCATCTATTCATTAAATACGTGTTTTTGGAGACATAAAGTACTTTTGTATCTATATACCACACAATTCCTCAACTACATCATTAGCTTGCATATGAATTTTTTTATGAAATATTGCATTTATGCTCCAGTACTAGGCCTTCATTTATGTGTAAACATTTTCAGATTTATGTCAGATTTTTTTTTTCTTTGACACATGAAGAAAATATATAAGACCAGAAGTGTAAACATTTTTTTACATACCTTCAGAACAACGCCACAAAGTCACAAATCTTATTCCACTGAGATGAAGGGGACCTTTTTTATTAAGTAAATATGGGATTGAGGGTTAAACATGCAAAAATGCCACAACAATATCGTTCACGTGATATGATTCGAATAATGCTGTGTGAATATTTATTTCACTTTTCAGTTCACATTTATTATTTTACATTAAACATTGTTATATCATTAAGAGCATTAAGTGACAAAGGTCTTTTGGAGAATTCTAGAAAGCACAGTTCCTTGTTCACAAATGTAGCTTTTCCTATAAACCTTTACATCATTTAAGAAATAGAGCTTTATTTTGACTGTCTATGAAGCAAAAACTAAAAGTTTGAAAATGTACAGATGTTACAATCAATGTGTTAATGTAGATCTACAGTAGTGTGCATCTGTTACAGTACATGTGTTGTATTTTCTTGTGTAACATACTCTATTTTGTTAAAAAAAAAATGGAAACTGCGTTTACAAAAATTCCCAGCTGTTTACTGGTTGAAATCTTAATATTATGTCATGTCAAACTCTGTCATCTGATAGAATAATCAGATGCTTTATAGACCATGAAGAATAATTGAATAAAAAACCCACACATATTTATAAACGAAAGCATTTTATTTCAGGTAAAAGGGTATGAATAGAAATCGATGTGAACACTTTATGGTGGTTTGGTTTGGCGTCAGACATGATTCCGAACCCGATTACTGATCCGTGAGTCTTCAGGGGCTGGGTCACTCGTTTACTCAGAGGAATCAGATGCTGGATGAGGGATACGAGCGGAAGGATGTTTACACCTGCTAATGATAATGTTTCACACTGAAAATGAAGAGAAATATGACACACTATCATCACAGGCCAACATGATGCTCAAATCTTCCTCATCTTCACGTATGAGACACCACAGGTACTGAAGCTGCTTACTACAGTCACGTTTACACACACACACACACGGCTACGGTTGAATATTCAGTTCTTAGGTATGTGGTAGAGAAGCACTCTTGCTGGTCCCAGGCTGCAGTGCATTATGGGAATGAAGCGTTCATTCTGTGAAGAACGGATGGTCCAAAGCGTTCAGCGCCGAGATCCGCTTCAACGGGGTCGAACGTCAGCATTTCCTGAGGAGATCAAGAGACACAAGATGATCTGAGCCGTTCAAAACATTCGTCATTCAGATTATTATCAGGGTTCTCATCCTCAAAACTATTAGAAGCATTATCTGTTCAGTCAAATAAAGCTGATATAAAACTACACATTAAATAGTAGTTGAGAAATTAAATGAAAATTAGAAATGTTGCCTTATAAACTGAAATAGGTTTAAGTTGAAACACTAAAATTACCAACTGGAAATTAATCAAAATAAAACTGAAATTAAAAAAAGATATAAAAGATAACTATAGACATTTATTTCAGTACTTCTAGTTCATCTAAATGAAAATCATAAATTATGTCTTGCAACCAGCTGAAATAAAATAAGTGAATTTTTAAATATATTTTATTTGATTTCAGAATGAAGGTTTTGTTTGTGTGTGTACAGTTTGGACGCATTTTAATATTTTTAATGTTTTTGAAAGAAGTCTTTTATGCTCAACAAGCCTGCATTTTTCTTATTCAGAATATAGAAAAAAAATTTAATAGTGAAATATTATTACAATTTTAAAATAATGGTTAAAATACATTAAAAAAAAAAGTGTAATTTATTCCTGTGATCAAAGCTGAATTTATCATCATCATTACTCCAGTCTTCAGTGTCACATGATCCACAAATCACTCTAATATGATGATTTGATGCCTCATTTTGATCTGGAAACATTTGTGCTGCTTATACATTTTTTTGAATACTTTTTTTCAGGATTCATTGATGAATAAAACGTTAAAAAGAACGGCATTTATTCAAAATATAAGTCACTGTTCTATCAATTTAGCAAATCCTTCCTGAATAAAAGTACTAATTTCTTTTTTTTTTTTTAAAAAGACTGACCAAGATTGAATGGTACTCTATAATGTTACAAAGGATTTTATTTTAAATAAATGATGTTCTTTAACTTTTTATTCTTCAAATAACCCTGAAAAAACTATCACAGGTTAGAAAAAAAAAAAATTAAGCAGCATATTATTTTTTATTTTTACAACATTACAGTTTTTTTTACAAAAATAAAAGCAGACTTGATGAGCGTAAGAACTGAAATCTTAAATAATAATGTGTCCAAACTTTTAACCAGTACTGTATATATGATCCTTTATTCATCTTAAAAAAAGAAAATCATATTTATAGCTCATTTACTTCATTTTCACTAGTGTTTACTATGGTAAAACCAGCTGTATGTGAAGTGATATTGACTGTACACATACCAATAAGAGCTCCGCCCCCTTCTCACTGATCTCGGGAACACAGTCTGTGATTGGCTGAGGGTTTTGAGGGCTGAAATTCTGACGGGACAGAGTGACATCATTCGGCCACTCCTCTTCAGACGGCAGGCCGATCACCCTGTCAATCAACATGACTCGTTACCAAACACGTGTTGTGTCTTCATTGTCTCTCTAACACAAGTGTGTGTGTGTGTTTTTACTCACGCAAAAATCTTCCCCAGCTGATCCACCTCAGACTCTCCACAGAAGAGCGGTCTAAAAAACCACAGAAAGCACGACTAATGAGCATTAGAAAGGTCAACATTTAAGGGGGGGTGACTGCGATTTCACTTTTTTGATTTTAAATAGTGTGTAATGTTGCTGTTGGTGCATGAACAGTATCTGCAAAGTTGCACCGCTGAAATTTCAGTGTAAGCAGAGATATCGTCTTTTAAAAATCAGGAAGTATAATTGCCTACAAAAACGACTCGATTGGGACTACAGCTGGGTTATGGTACGTCACTAACCTACACATTTGCATCAACCCCTCCTCCGGAATATGCAGGACAGGGCATGGTCATATTATGTTGTGTTCACGCAGCTGTCAGGTCTTCTGTGTTTCGGGCTTCCCACGGACGCTGTACTTTGTCAACAATGGATACAATTTATGTTTGATTATATTCCTGAAAGTGACGATCGTAATCCAGCTCTCTGTGCTGCGCATTTACGAGAGACAGCTTCCAGAATCTCCACGAATTCAACAAGAAACTGTTACTAAAACATGAAGCAGTTCCGAACTTTAAAACCAGAGGCAGCAGTTGTTGGGCCACAATCTGTAAGTAGGCTAAGACTTCATCATTTTAAATGTATTTGCATGTATAATTCAAGACATAATGTTTTAGTTTTCGTTTTATCTGGCTTTATAGCCACATTAGTAGTAGGGCTGTCGCGGTTATGGAATTTCCCTTGCGGTAATAGCGCGGTAATAGCTCAATAGCGCGATATGCGGTATTACCGCCATTTATTTATTTAATTTATATGTATTTGTTGCTATATAAATAAAGTTTACGATGTGGACAAAAACGAGGACATTTTCAGTAACCACTGTAACCGAAACTAAACTGCGTCTACAGCGCATTGAAAGACCTTCACTCAGCGCGCATATTGTTATGACAATGGACTTTGAGCTTTGAGCGAGTCTTTGAACCGTTCATTCAACGGACACGTTTAAAAAAGCTGATTCATTAAAAGAGATGTAATGAAACAAGATGTTCATTATTTTTAACTTTGAGGTTCAACTTTTCAAGGATCATCTGAGCAGCAATGCGTCGCATGGGCAACGCTGAAGCTGATGCTTCACTTATTAGAGACCAATATACTGTAGCATTGATTCAATGCGTTACTCACTGATTTTATTTCGCCGCGGCTTCCTTGTGCTGTGGGATTTTGACCAGCGCTGCTGCTGACGCGCATTTATGGGAAAATTCCCATGAAGAGAACGAGAAAATACCCGTGAAGAGAACGTTAAAATGATGATGCGACAAATATTTCGCTTCCCTTCGACACGAACAAGCTTTTCACGACTTCAAAGACAAACGCAGGTAATTGCACGCGCTCTACCGATCTCTCTCATTCACTGTCTGTGTGACGCCTGTAGGCTACAAATCACCAAGATAAACAGTCTTGTTATCATTATGAACTTGTTTAACATTTAATACACATGCATTAAGTTCAAAACAAGAAGGGTATAGTCTTATAAAAAAAAAACGTGAATATCGCGGTTGCTGCGGTTACGAGCAATCCTCTGCGGTTGACCTGTCAGAAGCGCGGTACTACAATATTGCGGTTATCGCGACAGCCCTAATTAGTAGAATGCTATTTCGTGTCTATGACAAACGCGTACAAACATCTTGGACCAGAATTTGTATATGTACTCATTTTATAAATGTATTTTTCATGTATATATACTTTATGACGTTATTTTTCGATTTGATCAAGAACGTAAATCAATGCTAATGCTGTTTGTGTAGCTATACAGAAGCCAAACAAACATGTATGAAGTAAAAAAAAAATAGCAAATTACCATTCACAAACGATTTGTAAGGGTCGTGTGTGGCAAGCAGCCTCTCTTCAATGCCATTATCTGGGTTTGATTCTGTCTAATCGACACCATTATTTACATCTGACAGGAACACACATGCAACTTCGCCCATGAAGGTAATGGGCGTTAGTATCCGGACAACGCGCACTACTCAGTTTAGCCAATCACAACACACCGGCCAAGACTAACCAATCTGAGCCCACTGACTGTTTCCGAGGGAGCGTTTTCATAGAATCAGGAAGTCATCCGCTGCGTTCAAATGAGAGAGGAGAGCGCGGCTGACAATAAAGGTGAAATTTATGAAAAATAAGGCTTTAAAAAAAAGAAAAACCACGAATACATGTTATATTGCACCCCATAAACACAATCATACAAACAAAAAAAGCAGTCAACCCCCCCTTTAAAGGTCATTAAGCAAAGCTGCAGAAACTAATAACTTCAATATCTTTATCTGTATTCTGTAGCAATTTCTAAAAAAAAGACATTTGTAAGCTACAGTTCATGCTGTGAAATTAGAAATTAAGGTTTTTGATGAAAACATTCCAGGATTTTCTCCATATAATGGACTTCATTGGGAACCAAACGGTTCAAGGTCCAAATGAGAGTTTCAGTGCAGCTTCGAAGGGCTTTAAAACGACACCAGACGATGAATAAGGGTCTTATCAAGGGAAACGATCGGTCATTTCAAAAATAAATAACAAAGTTCAAGTTTTATTAGCACAAATGCTCGCCTTGCTCTGTTCTGTGATGCATGTTCGTGACTCTCCTGCTCAAACTCGTCTATCAAAATGAACAAATCTTTTTCAAATCAATTCGTTCATTTTGTTCGTTGAATTAACCAAATGACTCAAAAAAAAGATCTGTTCATTTTGATGAACGAGAGTTTGAAGCCCTTTGAAGCTGCACTGAAACTCTCTTTTGGACCTTGAACCGTTTGGTTCCCAATTGAAGTCCATTATATGGAGAAAATCCTGGAATGTTTTCATCAAAAACCATAATTTCTTTTCGACTGAAGAAAGAATGACATGGACATCTTGGATGACATGGGGGTGAGTAAATTATCAAGAAAAGTTTTTTTTAAAGTGAACTACTCCTTTAACAACACAATGCAATCACTAGTAAGACTTCCTGTTAATAAAGTGTCTGGTAAGAATTGATGCATTAATAAACCACAATAAATAAAACAAATCAAAGTGATGTCTCATGCCTTAAATCAAGTGAATTACAGGTCATTGGACAGGCGTCCAATCACAACTGACTTCCGGGAAAGCGGAAGTAACCAAAGACAATGACATCATCAGGGGTGCGCGGTTATTTTAGTCATTGATTTGTCGCCATAAATTACGAGCATCACTGACTCACTTGCGTCTGAACATCTCAGCGAAGATGCAGCCGGTGCTCCAGATGTCCACAGGTGTGGCGTATGTGGTCTGAAGAAGCACTTCAGGAGAGCGATACCACAGCGTCACAACCTGAGCGGAGAAAACACCATCAGATGTGTGTGCGTTTGAGTGTGTGTGTGTACGAGCCACGCGTCTCTTACCACTGGTGTGAGCACCATGTGACAGCTGTAGATCCGAGCCAAACCGAAGTCGGCCAGCTTCACCTGTCCTCTGCTCGTCACCAGGATGTTCTCCGGCTTCAGATCCCGATGGAGAACCCGATTCGAGTGCAAGAACGTCAATCCACACAGCAACTGCTGCATCAAGTCCTACAAACATACACATACACACAGTACATCTGAAAATGACATCTGGTTACACTTTATTTTACTGTGTCCTTGTTACAATATAATTATTGTCAAGTAACTTTAGTGTGTAGTGTTGCTGTTTGATCATGAACAAGCTCCAGTTCTTCTCCATATAAGTGTGAGTGTTCCTGAACTCCTGAAACGCCTCCATTGTAGTCTGGAGTTTCTTCCGAGAACGAACACGTCACAATATTCCTCATTATAATAATTCATACGCAGAATAAAGGGGCGGGGCCTGGATGAGTTAGTTAGTAGTGTGTTAAACTGGCAGTTACGGAAAGGGGTGAGACATTTCCCAAACACACTCGAAGCCGAGTGGTCCAGCCGACCAATCAGAGAGACAGAAAGTAAACAGAGCATTACTGACAGACTGGGAAGAGAGGAGCCGCAACAATGGAGAATATGAGGAAAATAATCAACATTCAAGCAGGAAAACCTGCTCTAGTAAAGCCAGAAACTACATTTAAGACCTAATCTCAGTGCAATGCAGCGCCCAGGCGCAAACGCAAGTGTGTTTTTCATTTTCACGTCCTGTGCCACGTTGTTTAATAAGCAAATGTACTTGCGCCCATCTGTCTGCCCATGGGCTGCTGGTCTGAGAACGAGGTGTGTGAGGTGTGTGTGTTCAGGCGCATTGTTGGAGCATTGCACTTTTGAGGAACTGAAATAGACTAAGCCATTGACCAACTAAAATAAATAATCTTACAAACACAGAATGGTAGTGCACTCCATCAAACTGGCACAGTGCTTTCATGCTGCTGTTGAATTACATGTATGAAGGTAAAATAATAACAAAGAATCGCATGCGCAGGGTCAGATTTGTGAAAGAGTGCATAAGATTGCAAGTGTAAATAAATTTGCATGCGCAAGAGAAGATTTGTAAAGGTGTAAATCGCACTTCAAGTGTAAGAAAATTTTTTGCAGCATTTAACTGTTATTCCAACATGACATCATGACTTTTGCGTAACATACACACCACTTTCGAGTCAAGTGGCGTGTTATCTCTACGCATTTTGAGCTATGCGCGTGTATGCGTGTATGTCTACGCCATTAATGTCCGAAGTGATTCCGCGTGTCTGTAAAGCGCCGTCAAATGTTGGAGCGAAACGAAGCAAAATGTAGATCTACATCTGGGGAGCTAACTTTTTTATCCCTAGGATGGTAAGGGAAAACTCCTAAATGCCATTAACCCCAGTGACAGGTAGGTTTAGGGACGGGGTTGGGGTAAAGGCCACTGCACACTGAGTATGAAAGTTTCGTATGCGTTTTCAGATGTTCGCCAGCCTAAAAATTCGTCACGCAGAGAAACCTTGCACACACGAGTCCGATGCGTATTTATTTAAACCTTGCGGAAAAAAACGCAAAAATACAAAATGAATTCGTCAGGCAGTGAGGATGATTTTGTTGCCCTGTCTCTTATTGAAAAGAGAAGAAAGAGAAAATATTGCGTTTGCGTCCATCCAATCTTGAAATTGCGCCGAGAGGAAGCACCTCCTTATCAAGGAGCTGTGATTAAAAATTTACTTCAGAACGTCAGTGGAAAAGTTTGATGCTGGAGCCACATTTTAAAAAACAAGATCATTAATTTCCGTGAACCAATCGATTCTGGAACAGGTGGAAGCGCTGTGGCAGACAGAACAGCTGAATGTTTGAAGCTGTTTATATAGCCTATTGTACCCAAATAATACATTAGTTCTCGAATTGGCTGCTCAATCACACCTTTTAATTGAATCCGAAATTTCAATCTGATTGAAAGGGAGGTTATTCCTTTCATAATCCAATCGAGAGAAGAGAACACTTGATCGAAATGAAAACCGAAACTGAAAGCACTGCACATGCAAAGATGTGCGGAACGAGCTTCAGAGTCGACGCCTGAATTGTCAAAAAACCTCTCAAAATGCTGGCTGTGGATGCAAAAAACGCAGAAAATCGAACCTGATCTGAATTTTTTTATGACGGACGAAAGTTTGGAGGCGGTGTGCAAGCGTGATTGACATAACGTGAGGTTGAATTTTTTTTTAACGTGCGAAAATTTCGGATGCGAATTTCAAGACTTAAATATACAATGGTCGACGGCGTTCATAAACACGCTGAAAAGCGATTATGCAAGTAGATAGCGCACCAAAATGGAAAATACGAATTGGCGTGTCATACACACGCTACTTCATGAGATCAGTCTGGTTATTCGTAAGTGTAATTCATGTATTGTGAAGCTGCAGCTTCATGCTAAAGCAAAATAATTAAGATCTGTATTATTCAGACTTTCATTGTTCCACATTTACACTTTTCGGAAGGTTTTTCAGCACAAATGCGGTCAAAAGCATTGCAAGCCTGTGAACAGCAATCTGCATGCGAAAACAACAGAGGCTGGAACTGCAAAACAGATGAACTGCGTAAAATTAAACTTTGTGTAAAAACATAAACTGTTGCAAATGTCTGAATGACTTCTTGTTTGCATGCGGTAAAAATGTGGTGACAGGCGTGTTTATTGAACCAATCAGATCAGAGTAAAACGATTGTCAGCGGAAAGCTCCTCTGATTGGCTACATGATAAAGGTGGACCCACCCTCCTCAGTGAGTGACAGAAGCGTGCCAAAACTGGAAGCGCAGGAAAACGAGAGATGCAACTGTACAGATCGGGTTATTTCAGGAACTTTTTTACCGCATACACACAAGAAGTCATTCAGACATTTGCAACAGTTTATTATTTTTACACAAAGTTTAATTTTACGCAGTTCATCTGTTTTGCAGTTCCAGCCTCTGTTGTTTTTGCCTGCAGATTGCTGTTCACAGGCTTGCAATGCTTTTGGCCGCATTTGTGCGCAAACACCGTGCAAAAAAAGTGTAAGCGCGGAAATATGAAAGTCTGAAGAATACCGATTTTGCGTTAGCATGAAGCTGCAGCTTCAAAATACATGAATTACACTTATGAAGTAGAGGCAGACTCATAAATCGGCAGGCCGATATTATCTGGCCGATATTAGGCAATTTCCAAACTATCGGTATTGGCAGTTATAATGGCCGATAAATAAATATTTCAAAAATAAAATAAAAACCGACGAAACACGCTTGAACCATGTCATGAGTGTTGGAGTTGTATAGTTTGTCCACCAGAGGGCACTCTACACAGTCCCTGTTGGCGACACTCGTCGAGTTGGTCACAAGACATACATTGCTTGAATAACAATTAAAAGAACATCCCCATCAGTTCTCTTAACTCAAATATGCATGACAAAATTTGTGACTATCATGTTTTGCTGCTGTTAAATAAGCCGAGAGTGAAGCGGAATTAGCTAGTGATAATTACGTTATGTTGTTACAGTGTAGTTGACTGACTGTCCTTTTAACTTTTGACAATGTGACTGAAGTATTTCTTTAATAGCGTGTGACAGCTATAGCAATGAGACGCATCATCTATCCTTGGCCTGTTATATTGAAAATGTACAACAATGTACAATTGCAGTATGCAGTAAATGCAGTATGACGTTATCCATTGCTAAATTATGGCTCATCAGACTAGCTAACCACAAAGCTGTTCTGTTGTGACAATAAAAGAAACAAGTTTGTTTTTAAAATGCATTAGCGTATTATTTTAGTTAAAACTCATAAATAACTACAAATAACTAATGTTAAGGGAAATCTGTTATTGTTTTGTTGCACGTTTCTGACAAAAACAATAAATAAATATCGGCCAATATATCGGATTTTAAAACCCAAAATATTTGTATCTGTATTCGGCCTTCAAAATCCTTTATCGGTTCAGGCTATGGAAACAGTTAAATGCTGAAAATATTTTCCTTACACTTGAAGGGTGATTTACACCTTTACAAATCTTCTCTTGCACATGCAAATTTATTTTACACTTGCAATCTTATGCACTCTTTTCACAAACTGACCCTGCACATGTGATTCTTTGTCATTATTTTACCTTCATATAAATGATTTGTTTAAAAAAGGTGAAAAGGTTAGATGAGATCATCATATTTTCCAGCACTGGGTTTGATTGGAGTCTAGCCTCAGACTGAACTTCCGTCACTGTATATCAGACTAATGAAATCCCTGAACCATAAACAAACATTTGCACTTGGTCTACATTAGAGGTGAAATATGACACAATACACATCTGGATCAGCATGACTTGCTTTGCTGACACAAATCTCTGTAATGCAGTGTTTGAGTGAGGCTTACTCTGATCTGCTGGATCGGCAGTCCTGGCGCCGGCACTTTCTCCAGGTACGTCCTGAGGTCCTGATCCACATGCTCAAACACCAGAGTCACCTTAGTCTCCTGGTCTGTTCTCAGTGTGGCGCACACGTCCATGAGCCTGAACACACACACACACACACACAACCAAAGGTCACTTTAGTCTCCTGGTCTGTTCTCAGTGTGGCACACACATCCATGAGCCTGAACACACACAACACAACCACAGAAAAAGTGAAAAGTGCTACACAAAAAAAGTGCTACACAAATAAATGTGAATTGAAATTTCTGTGGAATGTATCAGTTGTATAAGTGTTGTGATTGGTGTGTGTACATTTCTCTCCTTTGTATTTTTCTATCTTGTCTCGAGCTGTTACTGAATAGCATACCAGCGATAACCTGTTCCCTATTCCCGTCCTGGCTCTTTCCTCATCCTGGTTGACGGCGCTTGAGCGGAAACAGGATAAAGCTCAGGAAGAGACAGACTTAAGTCTGAGGTGTCGAGTGCAGATCACTTTAGTGAACACAGGCATTATCCAATAATGAAGCAGGAATAATGTACAAAACTATCCTCGTCTGAAAGCCAGACATGAAATGTCATTCACTCCAGATTTTTGAATAACTGAAGTATTTAATGACTTTGGGCTTTTGAGGAAAATGTAAAGCACAACCTAATTGTAAAAAAAAAATAAGAAAAAACGTGTAAATGCTGAAGGCTTAAAGGTGCAGTAAGTGATTTCTGAAAGTTATTGTTGAACACTGTTGATAATTTTCAGCAGGTTTATTAGGCTGCTGTCACTTTAAGACCTGAAGCACGAATCCAATCTACTGTTACACATGCGTTTTCTTTCTCAACTGTTTATGTTCACTTAAAATGTAACAGACTGTGACTTGTCAATACTCTCCATGACCTAGCCTGACTTCACTCATACTCATATTCTATTGAGAATATGGGCTTTGATTATGAGGCGTGTCTTAACCGAACCAGGAAAAAAACAAAACTCTGCACTCAATTGGATAGTCGGTAGACCTACAACCTATCAGAGCAACGCAGTAAGTCAAATACTTTGCATTTCACAGTTGTCAACAGAACTTACTTATTTTAGAAGTAAAATAACGAGTGTTGCTTCTTTTACTTGGTCCTTCATGAGTGCGACCAAAGGAGAAACCACAACGACCACAGGCTTTTCATCACTTCCCATCTTCTTAGCAACCGTCAGAGCCAGCTGATAAATTACACTTGAAGGACGGTAAAGATATCTTTCCAATCGACAAATGCCTTGACTGCAGTTTTCTGTTTGTCTATTAAAATGAATGTGCTGTCGATTTATTTTACAACAGACGCGACAGCAGATTCTATATATCTCAATTCTCCAGCTGCAGTCATCTCTGAGAGAAACCAGTTAAGCGTGCCGCTCTTTGATAAGGTGATGATTACGTCCCCGAAGATCAACTGTCCATCATCGTATAAAGCCCGCCGTGGCAATTTGATTGGCCCGAACGCTTTTTGTCAGATCATAATTACTCCTCAATGGATTCGAGTCCAGACCGAACTTCCCTGTCTAAAAATGTCGTGGGCGGAGTTCGGGCTGGCATTCAGGCTAGCCATGACCAGCGTTTGGCCATTATTTAGTGTGTATTTGACTGTTTAAGTGCAACAAGCAGTGGATAAGAACTCAATTTGGCACAGAGGCGGCTTTACGTGCCGCACTTTGGCTTAGCACAAAATCTGTGGGAATGAGAAGATATGTGCAATAAGTGCAATCCCACACCAAAATATAGCCCTGAAACAGCCACAATATTCATCCAGAACAAGAGATTCTAATATCCTGTATCTGTACTGCTAGAAACGAGTATTGTAAGCGTTTCAGACATATGTCGAAAATTCGATATATTTGACAACACTACACTGCACTTAGTTTATTATTTCAGGTGCATCTTTAAAAAGATTACATTTGAAAAATGTCTCATTTATTGCTCTTTCTACAGTCCTTTCTCCCTCGTTCTCTCTCTCTCTCTCTCTCTCTCTCTCTCTCTCTCTCTCCCTTATCCATCATGAGTGGACACGCCCCCTACTGCTGATTGGCTCTCTCTCTCCTCCCCATAATGAGTGGACACTCCCCCTACTGCTGATTGGCTCACTCTCTCCTCCCAGATTATGACTGGACACACCTCCTACTGATGATATGCTCACTCTCTCACTCCTCACCTATCATAAGAGGACACACCCCCTACTGCTGATTGGCTCTCTCTCTCCTCCCCCATAATGAGTGGACACACCCCCTACTGCTGATTGGCTCACTCTCTCCTCTCCTATCATGAGTGGACACACCCCCTACTGCTGATTGGCTCACCCTCTCTCTCTATCTCTCCTCCCCCATCATGAGTGGACATGCCCCTACTGCTGATTGGCTGTCTCTCTCCCCTTCACCATCATGAGTGGACACGCCCCTACTGCTGATTGGTCGTCTTTCTCCTCCCCATCATGAGTGGATACACCCCCTACTGCTGAGTAGGCTCACTCTCTCCTCACCCATCATGAGTGGACACGCCCCTTACTGCTGATTGGCTCACTCTTTCTCCTCACCCATCATGAGTGGACATGCCCCTTACTGCTGATTGGCTCACTCGTTCTCCTCACCCATCATGAGTGGACACGCCCCTTACTGCTGATTGGCTCACTCTTTCTCCTCACCCATCATGAGTGGACACACCCCCTACTGCTGATTGGCTCACTCTTCTCCTCACCCATCATGAGTGGACACGCCCCTTACTGCTGATTGGCTCACTCTTTCTCCTCACCCATCATGAGTGGACATGCCCCTACTGCTGATTGGCTCACTCTTTCTCCTCACCCATCATGAGTGGACACACCCCCTACTGCTGATTGGCTCACTCTTTCTCCTCACCCATCATGAGTGGACACGCCACTACTGCTGATTGGCTCACTCTTCTCCTCCCCCATCATGAGTGGACACGCCCCTACTGCTGATTGGCTCACTCTTTCTCCTCACCCATCATGAGTGGACACGCCCCTACTGCTGATAGGCTACAGGTTTGTTGTAGAGCACGGTCTGTTCCTCTTCTGAACAGCGTTTCTCAGAAATCACTTACTGCACCTTTAATGCCTGAAAGCACGCGTGACTGTAGATCAGTGCATGCACACGTGTTTCAGTACCTGACGATGTTGGGTGGTCCGAACTGCTCCAGTCTCTTGAGCAGCGCCACCTCTCGGACCGTGGACAGTGGAAGGCCGTCCTGATTGGTCTGCACCCTCACACTCTTCAGAGCCACGAACTGCCCGCTGTCTCTGTCGCGAGCCTTGTAAACCGTACCGTAAGCGCCTCCGCCGATCTCCGCCACCGGCTCATACTGAACCACACTCTCCTGCTCCATCGCCTGCAGAAAACACATGGTGTTATGACACGCCTCTCTGGAGAACTCCACTGTGATTGGCTCTCTGCTGTCAAACATTTGCATCAATAATACACTGAGAATGTTTAATAAAGGCTGTGAAACAAAATTTGTGTTTACATAATATATGTGCGTGTTACCGATATTAGGTTTGGTTTATGGTTAGGTGCACGTAATTGTGCATAATTTATAGTGTAAAAAAGAAGAAGTATACAAGGAAATTTAAATATTTAGATGCCTTTATATTTTAGGAAGTAAATCAGTTGTTACAAAAAAGTCCTGATATAATCGACCACTGATTATTCCTCCAGTGTAAAGTCAGGCTGTTAGGGTTGCTGGGGAAAGTACTATGGTAAAGTGCAGTAAATGTTTGTGTCCTGCAACAGTCACACACTCACAGGATGACCCTGCAAGCAGATATCCGTCACTCTCATCAGTCATTATGAGTTTAACTGAAACAGTCAGTAACACGTCATCAGATCCCATCCGCCGAACGCAACATCAAACGAAGCGCGTTTACGAGTAAAGTAACAAACACACTTAATAAAACACGCTCACCACGTTTCTCCTCGTGTGTAGAGCTGGTTAAACTAGTTCAGAAGAGTAGAAGCTCATCTCATCTCGTCTGATCCGCGGAGTTTCTTCCGTCTGCGGCGCGGGAGATGTGCGTGTTGTTCAGAGATGAGCCCAGCTGATGTTTCATGAGTTTATTTCATGAAAGTGTGTGTGAAACTCTGGGCTGTGTTCTGTGTCTGTCTCAATGCACTTCCTGTCTGGGTCTGATCTCAGGGCGGAGCGACACGATCAGACCCTTCACACACTTTAACCAATACCGCAAACTTTAACTTTTAAAATCACTCCCTTTAGCATTACAATTAGAAAACACTTTAACATGAAACTTATGCAGTTTATAGACATGTTGAATGTCAAACTTTGGCATAGCCACATTTTTTTATCTCTCTGCATATTTACACATCATATTTTAAATATTTACACATTTATTTGTTTTATTTGACAAAATTCATAAAAGTTGTGGTCATTTGTGAAAATTATCTTGAACAAAACGTGTATCAAACATTTGTTGATCACAGAATTATTATTATTATTTTTTTTTGTGTGCAAAAATCCAAAATCATATGGAAAAGTCTTAATAACTTTTTGTTGAGGTAACCATAGGTACATCATCCCTTCACCACTATATTTTCTTTTTTTATGGAATATTGCAGTTGCACCTCAATGCACATGAGGTCCACGGGGAGGAGTAGGATCAAGAGGTGGTGTAATTGGGGTGGAGATGGGTAGGATTAGGGGTGGGTTTAGGGATCAGGGGGCGGAGTTGGGTAGGTTTAGGTGTATGTAAGGTGGGAGAAGTTAGATCTGGATGTTCTGTAGTGAGAACCATCTCGAATATTGCAGTATTTATTACAAACAGCCCCTCGGGCCTCGTGCCAAAGTAAAGTGACGGCTCTCTTGATGATGTAAAGCCAATAGTTAAAGATCATGTTTTGTCCTTCAAAATCCGACAATAGTTACAGTTTTTCTGAATTGCTAAAAACACATTTCTTGAAACCATCACTCAATTTCTCAAAACCTTAAACACAAAACCACATTTTCAAACCACATTCATAGAACCTCTGACTCTGCTGGCAAAATCAAACAATTGCCTCTAAACAATTTTATTTGTGCTCAAAATCAAACAATGCTCTCAGGTCATACACACAGCAAACCAAAATTATGAACACTACAGATCATTCATTAGACACTACATTACAGTTTTTCTCAATTGTTTACACACATTTCCTGCAATGCCTAATACTCTCAGAATTCTACACACTTATCTAAAAACACACACAATCAGCAAACCCCCTCAATTCTATTGCAAAATGCAGTGTTACACTTACTACAGACATTACATACAAAAGTGTGTTGTTAAATATTTGAGAATATTGTTTTTGTATATTCATATATTGTTTGCCCAGGTAATGAGTCAGTGTGCATATTTGAACGGCAGTGTGTTCCTTGTGAAAACAAGATATTTTCTGGATGAAAATTGCACCAAAAGCAGAGAATTGTGTGTAGTGTTTTGAAAAAAGTGTGTTGTAGAACTGCAATTTGAGTTTAAAGCAGGAATTGTCCTTGTAGTTTAGCAGAATTGGTTCAAGGGGTTGGTGAATGAGTTACATGTTGTGGTCATTGTGTCTCAAGTACCAGAATTTGTGTCAACAATTGAGAAAAACTGAAAATAGTCAACTTCCCCTTTCATCATCTCTCTCTAGCCAGCAGACAAACGATAGGCATGCTGCTTTATTGGGGCCGCTGTCCCAATGTTGATATCGCGACACAGTACAGAGGTCTGGGATGGCACATCGCTAAACAGAGAGAGATGAGTAGTTATTAACGACATTACATCATTACACTGATCTGGAGAGAGCTATGATAAATGTGCCTCTAGGTCAGATAAGAGCTCCGGATTGGACAACCTACCACCCTGGTGACCTTCACCGAGCCCTGCTAAACCATCATCAGGTTCCACCCCATCACAAATCAAGGAAGCAACGGTGTTGCCTGGAGCAGCGTCGGTTAAATGGCGTTATCTAATCCTAACCCTACCCCAGTATGGTCAAAAGCGTCAGTTGTTTGAAGTCTCAGGATGAGACTGTTAGCTCCTTCAACACCTTAAGTGGTCCTCGCATGCTATGTCCAAACACAAGTTCAGCTGGACTGAACCCCAAAGCTCTTGCTTAGCACTGCGAACAGCAAAAAGCACATACACACCTTCATCCCAGTCTCTTTCTGTGTCATAACAGAATATCTTTAATGTGGACTTAAGCGCCTGGTGCCAACGCTCAAGCGCACCTTGTGATTCATGGTGATACGCCTAGACATGAAATGGGAAATTCCCAGCGCTTGCAACGTCTGACGTAAAGTCTTGGACCGTAATATTGGTACCTTGATTGGTTTGTGCAACTTTAGGCAATCTAAAAGTAGTAAAGAATTTAGTTAGAGCTTCTGTGATGGTGGGAGCGGTGATGTTCCTTAATGGCACAGCCTCTGGAAAATGGGTGGACACGCACATTACAGTTAACAAAAAACTGGTTCCCTGACTTAGTCCTAGGCAAGGGACCAACACAATCCACAATAACATGCTCGAATGGTTCAACCAACAGCGGGAACTGGATGCAATGGAGCAGGAGGCACGACCTGGTTTGGTTTACCAACGATTTGGCATGTACTGCAAGTTTTACAATAGTGTGTTACATCTACCTTAATGCCTGGCGAGAGGAAATGTTCAAGCACAAGGCCGTAAGTTTTGGTGAACGCCTAGATGACCTGACAACAAGTGTTCATGCGTTAACTCTAGCACCGTAATGGCGCCATCCCACTGGAACTACAACCTGATAAACAGTGTCAACCCCCAGTTAGATCATCATCTGCCATCCCACCCCGAGGGACCCTCTTACGCATCAACACCCCATCCTCAATAAGAAAGCACTGCGGACTTGAACACCCTCTAACATTTCCCTCAACTGCAGCAAAACATTTCGCCAGGGTGAGCGAAGCGTGGCAGCCTGCTGCAGCTTGGTTACTTTCTGTTCGTTAAGATAAACGGCAATCTTTTCAGACACACAATTCTTAAACGCTTCCAACAGCATCAACTCACATACTGAGGAGAAATCATCGGCTTTACATGCAGCACACCACCTATCAAACAAAATCCAAAGCAGTTCTTTTGAACTTTCTATTCATCAAAGAATCCTGAAACAAAAATGTAAAAAACTGTTTTCAACATGGATAATAATACATACATGTTTGGAGCATAAAATCATCATATTAGAGTGATTTGTGAAGGATAATGTGACACTGAAGACTGGAGTAATGATGCTGAAAATTCAGTTTTTTTTCCAGAGGAATAAATTGCAGCCTTGATGAGCAGAAGAGACTTCTTTTAAAAACATAAAAAATCTTAAACATGTTTAACGGAACGAACAGTTTAACGGAACTTTTTAGTTACGCATAAATAATTCCTTGATGTTTCAGTTTAAGCACAACAAAGGAGTAAAGATGATCAATTATTTATTACAGTATTGTTTAAAGTGATGTCCATCTTTACCCTTTATTCAGTTATGCATCAGATTTTGTAATCATTTTGCATAGTTGTGCTAAGAGTCAAATGTCTTGTTTGGGCCCGGCTGTCATACAAAAAAATTATAAACCCATGCAAAGACCACAGAACCAGTTAAATATCAATAACTGATTATGCTGTAGTCAATACATGGGTTTTCCTGTGAGCTTTCTGTTTTTCTATGCATCTTTTTCCATAGTAAAATAAACCCTTTTTCCATAGTAAAATAAAACCAAATCATTTCGCCTGATAAATACCTCAACCAAGTTTAGTTTTTCATTCTTCCCTTATATATATATATAAATTTATCTCATATTTTGATGGTTTAATGTAATTTGTATGGTCATTGAAAAACAAATATGTAAAAGTCTAGGTTGCAGTTTTTCACTGATGTGAACAGGATGCAGAAAAAATATATATTGTGAAAAATCCACAATTTTTTCAGTGAATACAAACTAAATTAAATACAGTTTAGGATTTATTAGTTTTCATGAGAGCTGTGTGACGTGAATGTGAATTACAGTCGTGTGTCAGTTGTTGTGTAAAGGTTTGGGTGCCGTTTGAAGCGTTCTTTTGGCCATTTCCAGAACGCCCTCCTTCGTCTCGTTCCCTCCAATGAAACCACCGGCATGGACGAAGATGCATCCAGGAATCCCACTGAGTTTGGACAGCGCTTCGTCCCGGACACCTCGCCATTCCTCCAAAATACTCAACCTAGAGACACAACACACCATCAGCGGAAACTTACAATCAATTAGTGATGCATGACATATCGATACATGTTCATTTTAAATGTTATCGTTAACGGCCCGATAAGAACAGCTGATAAATAACGTATTATTTAATTCGGATTTGAATTGCATGAAACATGATTGGAATCACTTAAAAAAAAGGGAAAATAATAAGTGCAACAGTTAATATAGGCTACATTAAACTATAATGAGAATGATGTAATGATGAGACTTGTTTTTGTAATCAGGCTCAAATTATACAAAAATTTGGATTAATTGAATTTATATTTATCTGTCAGTATATCGGCTAGTGCTGGGTGGTATGACCAAAAATCCATATCACAGTATTTTTCAAAATTATACCGGTTTCATGGTATATGACTGAATTATACATTTTTTCCAAACATGACTTGGTGTTAACCACATTTTCTACTGAGTGAGAGAGGAAATACTGCGGTAGATTGAATTATGAAATGGCATCATGATCAATATTAACATATTGTAAAAAAAAAAATCCACAATAGTATTAATACAGGTTTGCAAAGCTTTTCAAACTTTAGGAGAGGCAGAAACAGCGGTATCCCGGTAATAAACACTGCTTTATCAGGAAAAGATAAAGAAAGATTCAATCGAAATTACTTCTCTAAAGACCGTCAGTTCACTTCACATACATTCATATAAAAACATTATTGCGGTAAATTAAAATTCATATCATAACAAAAATAAACACTGCTATTCGGTATGAAGCCGGTATACTAATATAGGCTACATCGGTATCGGCCAAAATATGTTCACTTCAGTGGATCCCTACACAATCAATGCAAACATAATTCAAGCAGCCATAAGGCCTTCAGTTATTTTACATTATTCAGTCTCACGTCACTCTTAAAAACAAGGCAACAGAAGCTGAGAGCTTCGACACGAAGACGTCAGGAAAAGCCAGACCTGTTCTGGAAGGTGTTCAGTCCGGCCGGGACACACTGGATTCTCCAGTGTTCGTTCTGATCCGTGTACAGCACAAATTTAATGGGCACGTCCACCTTCATCTCCGTCTCCAGGGAAAACAGATGCTCTTTCCAGGGACAGCCACCCTGAGCCAGCAACACAATCTCCCCGCTCGGATCCACCTACGGGAACAACACCACCCATGACAATTCCTTTCTAATTCTGGGTTTGAGTCTGTTGGGTAGTTGATTTATTTTACAGTTTTTTACAATTAATTTGCTACTATTTTCAGAACCTTGATGTCATTTTTCAAAACTCAAAACGGTTATCACTTGTAACACAGGCTATCTAATGTTCAAAACATTGCATTGTGCATTCACATTTTTAAACAAATCTTGCACTTGCACAAATATTGGTTCAAAAAACAAATTTACTGTGGAACACCATTGAAACATAACTATAGATCACCCACACACAAGCAACCAATAGTTTCACTGTCATTGTTCGTACAATCATTAAATATTGTAGAACAAAATAGGTGATACAAGTTTCATTATGACACTACATGTACAGTAAATATACATCTCTGTAAAAGTTCTGCAGTTGTAGAGAGAATACAGACATTGTGGAATCATTGAACAAAGTTTGTGATATATTGATGCAAAATACTACAGTACAATCACAACAGAGGTTTATTGGGATCAAAGCAAAAATATATAATATTATGCTACATCCATTGATATTGTAGTTGAATTGGTTCATGCTCCATGCTAATTGGTGACAATGAATCTTATCTTGAAACTTTCATGATTTACTGTAAACATTGGAAGATTGTGTGTCTGTTTCCATACAACTATGCATTAAGAGTACTGCAATCTAATTGATAGTTAGATCATTGTAAGGAAATGAATAGACACTCATTTGAAAAGTAATGTGTGAATTGCCTTTTGAAATAGTCGTACTTTGATGTTAAGTTGTGTCATATTGAACGGGTGATTTATGTTGAATGAACAAATGATCCAAGTTGTATGTGTATAGTATCCAAGCAATTGAGAAATGGGTTAAAGTTTTGAAAAATGTGCATTTTGATCATTGGTTGTGAGTTTTGTGTCTAGAGTTGTGAAAAATGACATCAAGGTTCTAAAAATAGTAACAAAGTGATTGTAAAAAACGAACACAGGACTGTTGAGCTGAGGTGTGTTTCCCGAAACCATTGTTCCAATCGAATATTCGCAAACAGCTTCGCAGAGCTGTGTGTTTGATAGATCTAGATCTCGACCAGTGGTTAGAAGCAGAGTTTATAGTTTTTATGACATGTGGACTAAATAAAAGTGGCAAAATAAGCAAGCTGACATTCAGTGCAATCTAGAATACATACTAATGTCATTAATGTCTTATAGTTTGTCAAGAGATTTAAAGCATTGTGTGTGAAGAGTGTGCATGTGTGAACGAGCTCTAGTGTGTAAGAATGAGTCTATGATTGAATCTGGAAATAAAGCGAAATTCGAAATAGACGTCAGATGTTGTGTCTGTAATTTAAATAAAGACATCTAACATTAATTTGATCTCAAACAGATTCATTAAAAGCACTTATTAGTCCACACCTGCATGACACCATTAACCAACATGGTTGAACGACGTCACAGATTCCCTGTGTTCCCCTTTTAAAATCCTTATTTACCTTGAGGTAAAGTGAGAGATGGCTTCTACACATTCATCTACAACTAGACCGTTGTGCTCAGACTGGCCACTTGAGCACTAACCTCGTGGACATTTAGGCTTGTTACAACCTGTTGACTATCACCTTGATCAACATACATGGTGGCGGCCATCTTGATTTGAGTAAAAGACCGGAATGGACTTTTGTCAGACTTTTTGTACATAAGCTATGTTGCCTTATGGGAGTGGGAGATATCAAGTATTGGGGGGTAAGGGGTGAGATTGTTTGATAAAGGTATTGGTGTACAATGGTTGATTGGTGTGTGCTGTGTATTTAAATGTGTGTGTTGAATGAAATTGGGTTATTTGACCTTTGCTTTTGATATTTCCCATGTTATGATTGCTGAGAAATGGTAGTACCCATGGGTATAAATGCTCACAGCAGGAAGTGGTCAAAGTAGAAAAGGTTTCTACTAGGGCTGCAACAAACGATTATTTTGATATTCGATTAATTAACGATTAATCGACTAATCATCGATTATTTTGCCAGCTAATCATTAAGTTTGGAAAGATTATTCAGCTTTTTCAATTAGTTAAAACATAAGGACACAAAAAGGGTAAAATATTAATCTGCAAACCAATAAAGATATAAAATTACAATAGTTTTTTTTAAATGAGAACTGAGCTGACAGAGATGTTGTCATTCACCTTTTAATTTATAGAATGAAAAAGAAAAAGTAACCCTAACCCATGATATTATTCCTAACATCTCCTTTTGTAAGTTTTCATGATTATGGAACAAAATACAGGCAAGTAATAAGACTAATTATTACTAATTTTAGTAATAAGACTAATACCAAATAGTGTTACAATAATAAAACAGCCCTGACTCCTAAGCTCAATTAAGCTTTATTCTATGCAAAATAAATCATCACATTACTGTAATTATATTATTATTGATGATATTATTACTATTAGCAGTATTGCATGATCTAATAAAGATATTTACCACTAGTTTAGTTAGCTCCAGATGGAGAACACTCGATTCTCGACACCGGCTCCTCTTTTGCCCGGATGTTTCCTCTTTAAGTGCTGCAACATGCATGTGATGCTCCCGTGAAAAGCATGTATTGCACATGACAGCATTGTTGGTTTTAAGTTTTGTAAAACTTTGCTAAACCTTGTTAGTTCGGATTCGTTTGCACTCGTCATCATTGCCTCTATGCACGAACCTTGATGACGTGTGTCTGAAAGAATCTCAGTCAGCATCTCTACTTCCGGAAGCGCGTTCTGCAGGCCAAATGTATAGAGGCAAAACTTTAATAAAATCCATTTGCTCACATAAACGGATGGCAGACGAATTTTAGAAACGCTGATTCGCTAGTCGAATTTCGTACGATATGAGAGAATACTAACCCTCAAAGTTGTTGATAAAGCTCGAAATATATAATTTAAATAACTTCTCTTTTTCACTCTTGTGTGACAGCTAACTGCCTCACAGTGTTGTTAACATCATTCACGTTAACCGCAGGACGTTTTTATAAACAGCAAGTGTAATTTGACACTATCTCCACCTCACGCAAAACCGTCTTCTGACCATAGACTGACGCAGCACCGGATGTAACTGGGCGTGCTGAGACAAACCCGGGAGCGATCGTGCATAGAGGCTATTCGCGCTGTTTTTCTTTTACCGCACATGCATTTATAAAGGGCTGCATTACACTCTAGCGCCAAAGCGCCGTAGCGGTCAAATCGCGATATTGCACGGCCTTACATTAGGTCACGTGAGATCAAACGACTACTCGACAACAAAGATATTTGTCGACAATTTTTTCTGTGTTACGACAATGTCGACTAATCGTTGCAGCCCTAGTTTCTACCTCGTAATACCTGCTCCAAGGTTATTGTTTTGTATATTCAAGTTTTTTTCTTTTAAGTTTTTATTTTATTTTTATGTTTTGGGACCTGTGAGCACCTGGCACTTTCCCGGCTTGGGAGAATTGAAAATAAAGTGAAAGTGCATTTAATGTCCTCCATGTGTTGATTCAAAGAACTCTAGACGGCATCTTTGACAAGCGACAAAATGGTTTCAGGAAACAGTCATGACTAGCTAGATGATTTCTTCAACGATGCATTGAGTGTGCTATGACAGTTAAGCAGCCCGTTGTTTGGGAAATGCACCCCCTTTTTCCCCAAAAAACAATGAAAACTTATCAATGAAATCTTAGTTTCATCATACAATGCTCTGACAGTACAGCCGAGACAGACGCTGAAGTGCAGTCGTGTGTCAGTAGTGAACCTAGCTTGAAAACACACAGATATTGGTCACCTGGTATCTCGTCTCGACGGCTTGTCGCACGACCTCTCTCGCCGGAAGCCAGGCGTTCATGTAGAAGTCCAAGCGGTCCTGGAATTCGGCTCCTACAAGAGCCAGGGCTTTATGGAAACCCTTCTATGATGTAAAAGGTTTTATCAAGTGATATTCTTAACATGATTATAAAAAATGCTTGAACTTCAGAGCCCTGACCTAAACCACTGTAATGGACTGAACTGTGATTGTGTATTTGTTCTTTGCTACAGAACACACACAGAAGATTCACGTTCATGGACACAATTTCATTGCATACACAAACGTTTGTGAGCATATCAACCTGTGATTAACATACAGGTGAAACTTGAAAAATTGGAATATCATGCAAAACTTCATTTATTTCAGTAATTGAACATAAAAGGTGAAACTAATATATTATATAGGCTCATTACATGCAGATATTTCAAGCCTTTATTAGTTAATATTTTGATGATTATGGCTTACAGCTTATGAACACCCCAAATTCAAAATTAGAATATTGTGAAATGGTTTTCATAAGTTGATCCCCCCCATGTGTGTGTGTGTGTGCTGTCAGCATACCTCGGTGTCCTGGTCTTTGCTGTTCCAGTGTGGGTTGAGATAGCCGACGCGAGCGCTGAGGGTCGTGGAGATGGAGTAACGTGCCTCTCCGTCACGCTGACAGATCCCGTTATCCACCGCGTCCACTTCCTCAACAAAGTTCTCATACATCTGAAACAGAAGACTTCAGGTGTCGGACGTGGGAACATCTGACTTCTGGTTTATAAAAGATTCACATTGTTTTATTACGTGCCATGTCAGCATCCAAGACTATTTTCATGACAAAATTTTAATAAAAAAATACAAATATATAAATACAATAAAGACCAATCAAACAAAAACATTGAGTCATATTATACAAGATTTTTTAAATTAATATGATAAAAAAAAAATCCAAACCCTTTTCAGGCATAATCTTAATAAATAAGTCCTTAAAGGAGTAGTTCACTTTTTAAAAAAACTTTTGCTGATAATTCACTCACCCCATGTCATCCAAGATGTCCATGTCTTTCTTTCTTCAGTCAAAAAGAAATTAAGGTTTTTAGTGAAAACATTCCAGGATTTTTCTCCATATAATGGACTTCATTGGGAACCAAAAGGTTCAAGGTCCAAAAGTCAGTTTCAGTGCAAACTGTTCAAAGGGCTTTAAACGATTCCACTCGATGAAGAAGTGAAACGATCGCTCATTTAATAAATAATTAACAAAGTTTTAAAAGCTCAAACGCTCGTCTTGCTCTGTTCTGTGATGTGCGTTCGTGACTCTCCTGTTCAAACTCGTTTATCAAAAATAAACAAATCTTTTTCGAGTCATATGGTTCATTCAGAGAATGAAATAAACGAATTGACTCTGAAAAAGATTCGTTCATTTTGATGAACAAGTTCGAACAGGAGAGTCACGAACCTTAATTTCTTTTCTACTGAAGAAAGAATGACATGGACATCTTGGATGACATGGGAGTGAGTAAATTATCAGCAAACGTTTTTTTGTTGAACTACTCCATTAAGAGAGGCAACTTCATAAAAAAGGTATTTGACTTGTATTAAGTCCAGGATGATCTAATTACATAAGTTTAACATGTAGGGGAATCTTACAAAACACACATACAGTTGGGGTTCACGATTAAGCAAAAAAGCATTGGTCAATCCTATACGACATCTGGTGAATGCCACTTAATCAAGTCTAGTTTTAAGAGTGAGTCTGATTGTAATTTGAATTTAATTTAATTTCAATGTAATTTTGTAATTTGAATTTCATAAAGTTTATTATTTCTTCTGTGATTCGTTCAGGTTTAACTGACCTTGTCATAAAGCACCTCGAGTCGCGTGTCGTCCTGCTCCATCTTCGTCAGTGCGGCAAGAACTCGTCTGCCAAAGTGAAGGTAAACCAAACCTGCCGAGCTCAGCTTCGTCACCCAGGGCTTCTCTGGACACAAGCTGTGGAAGCTTTCTGCAAAAGATCTGTTGAAAAGAAAACACAGATTCACACACTCCCTGATGAATTCAGCTGATCCTCACTCGCATCTCACAGGCCAATCAAAAGATAATTTTCTTCTCGTTTCACTAATACACTAAAAGTTCACTCAAAAATAAAATGATGTCATTAAAGGATTAGTTCGGTTTCGAATCTTTTCCCTGAGTCAATTCGTTAATTTCGTTCATTGAATGAACCAAATGATACGAAAAAAAGATTTGTTCATTTTGATGAGCGAGTTCGAACAGGAGTCACGAACACGCATCACAGAACAGAGCAAGCAGAGCGTTTGAGCTTATAAAACTTAAACTTTGTTATTTATTTATTAAATGAGCGATCGTTTCGCTTGATAAGACCCTATTCATCGAGTGGAATTGTTTAAAGCCCTTTGAACAGTTTGCACTGAAACTGTCTTTTGGACCTTGAACCATTTGGTTCCCAATGAAGTCCATTATATGGAGAAAATCCTGGAATGTTTTCATCAAAAACCGACGAAGAAAGAAAGACGTGGACATCTTGGATGACATGGGGCGAGTAAATTATCAGCAAACGTTTTTTTTTTTTAAGTGAACCACTCCATTATTATAATTGCATGTCACACATGAAAAATCAAATATTCATGATTTTATTCATGACTGTTGCCCACAAGTAATAATACTTACAGTGTGCACAGCACAAACTATGTCCAACATTTTTTTTTATAAAAATGACTGAATGAAACATGTACCTCTGGTGATGATCGTAGAGATGCCGACTGGGATCAAACTGTCCTCCAACATCCACCACAACATCACAGTCGGCCAGGACAGAGGAGTCTCTGCTGCGCACGATCTCTGCATCCTGACGATGAGGAAGACAACTGTAAGGTCAGGCACTTTATTATTGTCTTCCGTGGGAGAAATTCGTCTAAGATGAGAGAAGTGCTGTAACATCAACCCACCACAAACACCCATCATTCAAACATTAATATTCATTCCACATAAAACATACTTCCCTAAACTAAATACAAACAAAATGACTAAATAAGGAAAATAAAAAGATAAACACCATTAGTTAATTGGTTACCTAAAACACAACACATGTGAAGGGTCCGATACAATCTGATTGGCATGCTTGTGTATCATAGACATCTATAAAAAATATTTTGTGTCTGTATCCCCATAATTTCCCTGCTACTCTGACCGAGCGACTTCAGAGAGTCAGTGCTGAATGCAGTCTGACTCAAACGTGGTTCATGTGAATGCACCTTATACTCCGGCAGCTGTCGCAGAAAGAAACACGCCAGAACTTCATCACAGTGAAAGGTGCCGTTATGAGTCCCGATCTTCGTCATCTTCATCAGGTGGTATTGGTTTACTAACACGTGACTGATGGCTCTCTTGACTGTCCAGGAGCGGATCGCGTTCATCAAGAAAATAAACTTCTTCGTAATCCACCTATCGGGGTCTTTAGCGCTTAAAGAACCAGCATTACTGCCACCAACTGGACAGGCGTGTGAAGCGTCGGGGAAAAACGAAGCGAATCATTTGCTTCACCAAATGATTCACTTTTTTTGAATCGCTCGAAAAGCGACAACCTGGCGACTCCTGCTGGCAGAACACTGAAACTCAGCCAAAACGTGCACAAAACATTTCCAAAAGCCAATTGAAAATGTTTTATTGAAAATACTATTAAATAAGAAGTGCCAGTGTATAATATGTGTTATTTTATTAAAGATTGGCTAATCAGACTAATAAGAGACTTTTAACTACAACTATTTAAACGTCTACAAAACTGATAAGAGATTAGGCAAAAAAGTAAAAAACCATTGATTCATGAGTTTAACCCCACTGTCAATAAAAATATCAAAAATTGTAAAACTTACTGCAGACATTCATTTTAGGTAGCGTTTGTTCAACTCATTGAATACAGTCAGACTATTTTTTGCTACATTGAAACTAAACCGGTGTGAGATGTAGGCTACTGTTTCCAAACGGAAGTGGGTCACGAAGTTCAGTGCAAGTTGAACATCGAACAACAAGACAAATCAGAGTAAGAAATTTATCTGAACTTGCATATTACAGGCATATGAATATTTACATATTTTCTTGCCCATATTTTAATTGAAGATGTCATAACTCATTTAACCTCTAAGTTTTATTGAAAGCAAAGCTAGACATTTAATCCATGGAAATACACCCCATTAATTAAAATAATTATTAAATTTAACACTAACACACCATTTGGGCCTTTCTGTGCCAATGCTGGTGGCCCCTCAAGGGTTTAATTTTATCTTTTAACTTCAAAATAAAAACTATAACTTTTACTCCACAATTCTAAAAGCATTGATTTGTCCACAAATCCCTCATTGACAAATAGAAATAATCACTATTTTCCATATAATATTCCAAATTAACCTCAAAACAGTTTCAGCTGGATCCTGAGAGCCAGAATTACAATACACACTATGTCCAGTGATGCTGCTCTGTTGTGCCTTGTTGACTAATTGCATTGTAATTAAAAGACATTAGCACACAAAAATGGATGAAACTGGTAGGCACTCTAAGCAAGTCCTCTACTCAATAATTTTACTTAAAACTCATCTTGGTTACACTGTATTTCGATAGTCACTTTGGACATTCTACTAGCTAGAAGTAACTTTTCAACTACATGTCAACCAAGTAGGCTGTAGTAGACTGTCAGTAGACTGTTAGGTTAGAGTTAGGTGTTAAGGTTCAGGTTAGGAGAACAAGTTGACTTGTAGTTGCTAAGTTACTTACAGTCAGTTGAATGTCTGTTGGGGGACCAACAAAATAAAGTGTTAACTTAGCAGATATTAACCTGACAGTCTACTAATACTCTAATGATAGTTAGTTGACATGTAGCGGCAAAGTTACTTAATATAATATCAAAATAAAGTGTTACACTCATCTTTGATCACAAAAAAATAAATATTTATACATCTACCTAAAAAATTATTCATGCCTTTAAAATATATTGAATGTAACTCGACACCCTTGCCTCATTCTATGAATATGCAAATCAGCTCAGCGATCCACTGGTTGACGTTCACACGTTGATCTGATTGGTCACAAGGTAGGCCTAGTTTGTGACGTCAGAAACACACCAGTGATTTCAAACCGTGTTTTTGAGACTGTCTTTGGTTCACTGCAGTTTTAAGCAGAAAATACTCAACAATGTTGTCGACTTATGAATTTACACATGGTGTGTCTTAAAGCATATTAAAAACACCACATAGACACATAAACATTAAAAGCTGGATTTTTACCATCGTGGACTTTAATATATTATTTATTGAAACACATTAAGTGCCTCATTATAAACCAACAGCAATTATGCAGCGGACTTCAACAATGATTTCTCACACACACTTTAGAGAGTTTACAGTCTGAAATGCATCACGTGACTTTATTACTCATGGATATGTTAACAAGATCTACTTCAGCTTTCTAAATTCCTGAACAACTTTGATCAACACATGTTGATTGCTTAGTTAAAAGCACAAAGAAATGTAGAATAATAAAAAAAACATTCAATTATGGGTGTTGTTTCAAAATTTTTCAAAATCTTAAAAGCATTATGGAGGGAAACTATTACAAAAAAGTTAACTTAACCATTTTTTCTAAATGGATGAAATAAAGCAGCATTTAGTTTAAAGTAACTTTGATTAAGACTATAATTGTAAGATGTACAATTTTGGAGGGAAATGTCTGAGATGTCAGTATAGTTGTTCACATCTGAGTCTACACCGTCTGACACTCTTTGAAGAAAAGGTTCTATATAGAACCTTAAAAGGTTCTAAAGCGCTGACGTATTTGGAACCCCTAAAATGCAATGCATGAATGATCACAAAATTCAAGATATGGGGGTTAAAAAATGTAATTTATCAATATCACACGAAGAGAGCCATTTCAGTTTTTATCCTTCAAGAATCAGCATGATTAAAATGGGATATTAAGTTACTACAACAATAAACAATAATTTAATTACAACTGCAAAATGTTGCAGAATAATGTAATATATGAATGAATAATAGCCTTTAAAGAAGAAAAATGTTTTTTTGGGTCCTTTGCAGTTGAGTAAAGAACCCTATGCTACATATAGAACCCTTTTTTCTAAGAGTGTAGTTTGTCAGTAAAAAGATAATAATTAAAACATGCTGAGTGATTTCAAAGTAGTTTCGTTAACTCACGAGACTTCTCTTCACAAGGAGTCAGATGGTCAATCACATTTCACAGTTAAATAATTGGTTGCAGATTCATGCCTGGAAGCATTATGTGATTTTTTTTGCCTTGTAAAAATTAATTGATTGAGAAAAGCATTCATTCACAGAAACTTAGGTATATTGGTATATAGGTATATTTAAAACATAATGTGATTATCTATTTTATTGCTCCTGACACTGGAAATTAGACAGGGTTTTCATTAGAAAAAGAGGCATTTAAGTTGTGTATCAGTGCATTAATGACGTAGTGGAGCTGATCTTCAGTCGGAGCTGCTGCTGCTGCTGCTGCTGCTGCTGGACGAATGCTGAAACAGGACAAAACAAAATGCATTTCAGACAGAGAATAATTAAGCATCACTGCAGCAAACTAACCACCTTTCATGATGAACTGTTTAAGAAGTTAACACATTGGCCGTCTCTCTGAATAGAGACAACAGATATCATTACCCCAGTCTTCAGTGTCACATGATCCTTCAGAAATCATTCTAATATGATGATTTGATGCACAAGAAACATTTATGATTATGATCAATGTTGAAAACAGATGTGCTGCTTGATGCATTTTATTTTTAAGGATTCTTTGATGACTAGAAAGTATTTATTTGAAATATAATATTTTGCAACATTATAAAAGGTATTTACTGTGATTTCAATTTGATGCTTGCTTTCATTCTTTAAAAAAAATATTTAAAATATTGCTGACCTCAGATTTTTGAAAAGTATAGAGTGTGTGTGTATGTGTGTGTGTGAGAGAGAGGCTATTGCTCAGATTTTGTCAAAAACATTTTTTTGCATGAAATTATCAAAGAAGGGTTTAGACATTACCGGTGTAATAATGTCACGTAACATTTATATCCACTGAACATTCAGCCTCTTACCTTGCCATGTTTCATATGTTTATGTTCCTTTTTAGCTTTATGAGCTTTATGCCCTTTCTTCATCTTTTTGTGTTTCTTATGACCAGGTACACTCATTCCAGGCGGACGGGGCACGGATGCCCAGCTCCAGGATAGGGGCCGGGGAACTGTTGCCCCGCTCCGGGATAATGTTGCCCCGCTCGGGATATGTGCCATGCGGACCGGGAGGGAAAGGCTGTTGATTCGGGGTCATGTACGGGATGGTGTTGGGCTGGTTTATGCCGGGCGGATAGACAGGGTTCTGTCCGGGGTGTGATGGGATAGGCATGCCTGGATATCCAGGGTTTGGAGGTCCCGGATAGGCAGGATTGGGCGGCTGAGGTCCTGTGTATCACAGCAAGCCAGATATGAGATAAGCGTGTAAGTATTGACTGTCGATCCATGAATCTTCCATGAAACACAACAGGAGAATGTCCCTAGGCAGGTTTGTTCAAACAGTGATAATGGATGATTTTAAAGGATAAGCTCAAAAAGAGAGTATCATAATGGTGGTCCATATGTGACTGCATTGGCATTTAAAAATCATAATCCACTTTCACTACAAGCAGAACCGCCATTCAATATAGTGTTTTACGGAAGAAAGAACATCCTTTACTGTAAAACAGTGATGGGACAGCAAATGTAATTTTTTTTGCATAAACTGTTTCTTTAAATCTTGTTTCTAAAAACTAAAAAGTTTTCAAAAAACTGTAATGAGTTTAGAATCAACTGGTTTTGCTTTAGGGCCCAGATTTTACATTGAAAATCAAGTGGCAACCCAGAACACTAACCAAACTTTATATCAAACAAAATTTGCCAAGAATGTCAAGAATATATCAAGAATATCAGTAACCAGACAGTTTCTGGACTCATTGACTTCCATAATATATATTTTTTTCCTACTATGGAAGTCAATGAGACAAGAAACCGTCTGGTTACTGATATTCTTCTAAATATCAGAAAATCGTCTGAATGCATTCGAAAACGGTAAAACTAAACTGTTTAACTCTGGGGAGTGGTAAAATGAGCCTATTTCCAAAACAAGTGGCGTATCCCTTTAAGACAAACCATGTGTAAATTCATACGTCGACAGCATTGCTGAGTATTTTCTCCTTAAAACTGCAGTGAACCAAAGACAGTCTCAAAAACACGCTTTGAAATCGCTGGTGTTTCTGAAGTCACAAACTACCTTGTAACCAATCAGATCAACGTGTGATCGTCAACCAGTGGATCTTTGAGCTAGTGAGTGGAGGCTGGGCTCATTTGCATATTCATAGAACCATGTATACTAAATGAGGCAAGTTTGTCGACTTGCATTCAAGCTATTTTAAAGCAAGAAGAATTTTTTAAAGTAAAAAACGTTTAAATATGTAATTGAGTTTTAAAGGATACAATTATTGACTACAGGGGGACTTTAATGAATTAACACTAGAACTCCCAAGGCGGTCATTTTGACCGTTTTTAAATTTTACAGTGTAATAACTTTAAAATAAAATGAGAATTATAATGAGAATTAATGAGTGAATTAAAAGTGAAATCAAACATCACCTTGATTCGGCCACATGTTTGTCTCCTGCAACTGATCTGCAACAAATAAAAGAAAGACAGAATTTAAACGTAAACCTCCAATAGTTTGTTTATGCATATATAGCCAACACTAGATTTACCACTTTCACCTCAAACCGGTTATGTGAGCTGAACAGATATTTACTACAAATTTGGCTTATCATAGCTGTATACATCACACCAGTGGTGTCTAAAACAGCCTAAGATGCGGATAAGGTCAAGAAACATTCAAATCTACCGTTTGGATATGTGAACACTGAACAGTCAGACTGGAGTTATGAGTTGCACACTGATCTGTGCCGTCATTTCAATAAGAGCAACCATAAGCACTGAATAAAGGTGATTGGATGTAAAAGTACAAGCAGCTTTTAATAAAGTTCAGATAAACACCATTTAACATTTTGTAGGAAATCCTTTTTTTAATTGTTATATTGAATAATAAGTGATAGCAGTGAAAATCCCCTGAAGTAGTTACTGTACACTTACACTAGTATTTTATACAGAACCTTTTGCAATTCTGTGTTTGATGCAAAGATTATTACTATAGTTGCCCTGAAGTGCAAATGAAATGTATACCGCAATGCACATGAGGAACTGTGTCACCAGTGGATTGTATCCGTCTAATCAACATGCTTTCTTTTACCCGGCATAATGTGAATGAAAGGTCAGAAAATAATTTCTTTCCAATAGTGACATATGAACCGGCTTCTGAAACAAAAAATAATGTAGGGCGGGTCTTGATTGTTGGATCTCATGTGAGTGACAGCTTGCCCCGCCCTCACGCTAGTAAACGCGTCATCAGAGAAGACGTGCGTGAAGTGAAGTTATTCTGATTCAAGATTACCAGGAACATTCATTAAAATAATGTGCACCGATAACTCATTTAGGCTATAATAAACTGCAATATTACTTTCTAAGATTTGTACATTTTGCTTAGGCTACATATTGACTTTATGGAGCCCCACAAATGACATGCTAATTTACTTATCTAACAGATTTACTAATTTGTTCCCCTGATTTGCTAAATAGTGTGAACCATTTACTAATTTGTTCTTTTAATTTATAAATCGTGTGCACGATATAGCAAATCAAGGGAATGGAATAGTAAATCGTGCACAAAATTTTTTTATTTTTTTTTTATTTGAGGGAACAAATTAGTAAATTATATATATATATATATATATATATATATATATATATATATATATATATATATAATCATTTTGATCAAACTTGTATATTTAAGTTCAGTAATTTCACTTAAATGGCAATGAAGTTTACCTATTAATTGCCATTTAAGTGAAATTACTGAACTTAAATATACAAGCTTGATAAAAATTTTCATTTTAGAAGAAAATTTCAAATGGCATTTAGAGGCTTTTGCATCTGAACTCTTCATATATATATATATATATATATATATATATATATATATATATATATATATATATATATATATATATATATATTTTCCTGCATGTCATGTGGGGGGCTCCTGCCCTTTCCATTTGCAGTTTTGTTATTTGTTAATATATTTTGCACCTCAGGGTCACTATTTACAGTGTAATTAAGGAAACCTGCTAATCTCAAAAAAATAAAATAAAAAAAGAAATTAGAAAAATATGTAAAACATAATAAACATTGATTTTCAAAATTGTTTTACGACGTAAAATACGTTTAAAATCAACTAATAATTAAATAAATAAAAAAATTAAAAACATGTAACTTTGTTTATTCGAATGAATCTTCTTTAGTTTCAGCGAGATCAGTCAGGCTTCCTTCGCTCCCTCGAAACTGCGCACTCCCTGTTCTCCACATCCGGGACAGGAGAAACACTTCTTCATCTCTGCTGGAAAACGCCCTGTGCAAACAACAACTCTCTCCCACAGTCTGCTGTGTGTCTTTACTCAATAAAGCGTAAACCCTCCTGAACACGCAGGGACTGTCAAGAAGCCCACAAACACACACTCCGTTTACATACACGCGTTGAACAGACAGTGGCATGAAACCGCTTATCATTAATAATGTAATAGGCTAATAACAAACTCTGGAACGCATTGAAAGATGCTTCTTTTTTAGGATTTGCCAGCCGATTTCCGAAAGCTACTTCAACCATTTAGTATTTCCAAATAACACGTTTAGACCACATAGCCTACCTTGTTCCTCGGGAAACTTTAGTGCACTGACTCTGACTGACTGACTGACTGCTTCCGCGTTCCGTGCGCTCAATGATCACCGGCGTGACGTCACCGAGCGCGGACTCTGACCTCACCTGTCACCTGTCCTGAATGTTTTAATGCCTTTTATCGTGGTCAAGCATAACTTTTCATCACATAAGTATTATGGAACAGGATATATTATATAAACGCAAATCATTGTTTTTGAAATAATGTTTTAATAATGGCATGATATTGGGGGAGCAGTTATGGTTTTCTTTTCACACACAATCAGTTTTGGCAACATTTTAAGATTCCTGTAACACAATGGGGACTATGCAAAAGTTTTTTGATGCAATATCTTAAATGTGTATGCTGTAGACATCAGGAAATAATCAATATTCAACAATGGTCCCCACATAGTAAGTTTATGTAGATAATATGTGCTTTTCCCTTAACTCACAAAACAGATCCATAAGTGTGTTATTAAAAAAACAATAAAAAATACAAACAATGTGTCTGCCTTATTATTGGAATCAATTACAGGCAATATAGTGCAGAAAAAGGTTTGATTGAGGCTATAATCAATATTTAATTACAAACAGTTAAGGAGGTAATTTCATTCAAAATTATACATAGAATTTACCCAGTTAAACATTACTTTGTTAAATTAAAAGACAGATGGATAAAGCCCTGTTCCTACTCCAAATTAAAGGTCACCACACAGCAAATTATTTTTAAAGACAACTTGGTCTGGCTTTTAGTAACGTTTATTTAGAATAATAATTGTGTATGATTTAGATATTATTTATGGATCACACGTACAATTTTAGTTTATCAAAAATGTTCACGCACAGTTTAAATGAATACATATATAATATAAATAGGCTAAATAAGCTTTAGAATCAATAGATGAAGCTAATGACTACATGTGAGCTCATGGTCAATTCTCTCTAGCTTTATCAACTGTAACTTGCACTGATATATAACAAGACTTTTTCTTTTAGTTGCCCTCTTTCATAGACAGCTATTTTCTTCTTGTGTAAATTTGTTTAAATTCTTCATATTTTTCTATCTCGTAATATTCTGCAGAAGAGAGAAGTGAATCTCAGTTTCACTCTTTCTCAGCGCGTGATTGGCTGTCCGCTACTGATGTCACTCCTGAAACTCAGGATCAAGGCCTGAGCTGACAGAGAAAGTTGATGAGCATCATGGTACCAACACAGCCTGGTTACATTGGTTTGGTTTTATCAACTTCGAAACTAATCCTGCAAACCTGGGTTTGTTCAACTACCATCATGGTATAGGCCCAGATCCTGTATATGTATGTTCTGCAATACACACCAACAACAAAGTTACAAAAGTTCACGCTGCCTGTAGTTGAAGAAGTCAGTGTTTTGACATTCATGAGAAGTGTGTGTCAACTCTGTGATCTAATATTCATTGGTTCTTCAGGTATTTACACGATGTTTGATATTATCGTCATTTCATCCTGTTAGGTTTTCTTTTATCCAGTGCTTGACTGTGTGTAAATGCATGGATAATAAATGTAAACATGATTGAACTTTCAGGAGGCGCCAATTTTTAGGAAAATATGTGTCTATGTGGGTTCGCACATACTATTCGAGGCCATTTAGTAGTATAAATAGTGATTAGTTTATAGTTTTATTAGTTTTATAGTTAATTTTTTTAATAGCTTTTGTCTTTAACAGAACAAAGACACTTTAGGGTGAGTAAATGACAACATTTTCATTTTTGGGTAAACTATCCTTTTAATTAACCGCAAGAAATTCAGCTCAGAATTGTGACTTTTTTATAACTCGTAATTGTGAGTTTATCAATTGCGAGGAAAAAAGTCTGAATTGTGAGCTTATTTTTTAGTGGCAAAGTCGCAATTCTGAGAAATAAACTCAGAATTGGAAGAAATAAACTCGCAATGTTGACGTTTTTTCAGAGTTGAGATATTTACTTGCAATTGCGAGTTAGAAAAAGTCACAATTCTGAGAAAATTCGGAATTGGAAGATGTACACTGACCAACAATTCATATTTTTTTTCTTGCAATTGCAAGTTTATTTCCCACAACCCTGACCTTTTTTCCCTCTGAATTGGCTTTATGCACAGCTGCACTACTTCCTGAACTTCAGCCAGCTCCTTGTTTCCTATCTGCCATTATTGGACAATCTGGATTATTTCAGGTGTGCCTGATTATTGTTGTTGTACTGAGGTCAGACACACCTGCATTAATCAGTTTGTCCAATAATGGCAGACAGGAAACAAGGAGCTGGCTGAAGTTCAGGAGTGCAGCTGTGCATAAAGCCAATTGAGATATAAAGTCAGAGTTATGAAATATAAACTCGCAATTATGAGAAAAAAAGTCACTATTCTGTATCCTGCAGTTGACTTTATAACAATTTATCGCAATTGACTATCGCAATTGTGAGAAAGGCAATTATTTTTACAGAAACAATTTAATTACAGAAAAAAACTTCCACTGGACAAAACAACCTCATAATAACTGACGCAATAGACAGCCTAATACATAGTGTAAAATGCGTCATTTGGGACAGAACTTATGCATGTACCATATATTTTTGAAATGGATGTCAACAAAACATTCAAGTTTTGTCTTTAAAACAGCATAAATGTAGAGATTCGGTAGAAGCTGTTGGACAACCACATCTGACGAGACAGCGGTGCTTCATTACGACTTCAAATCACCAGCACAAAGGTTAGCTGGGAAAAGGAGCAACTAACAGACTTTGTACTGGGAGGATTTTTAAATGTAGAACGCAGTTATGCTTCAACAAACTCAATGGTATTCAGCTTCTTCACTTCTGTTGTAAAGTCTCATCAGGTCAGAACACTTCAGCATGACGGGCATGTTCTGCAAGTCAAGTCACATTTATTTATATAGCGCTTTTTACTGTACAGATTATTTCAAAGCAGCTTTAGAGATAACAGGAAAATAATGTGAAAAAGATTGTTTCCAATCAAGGCTTCCAATCAAGGAGTTCATTTCAAATCCTTCTTCAACACAATTAAAAGCACAACTATAGCCTACCAATTATGCAAAATTCACTTTTCATGATTGGTGTTTGAACATAAATGTGTTGGCAGGGTGTGTAAATCACCCTATGATGGTAAATATCCACTCCTTTTTTTAAATCCCCATAAATCATAAGCCGTGTGTTTGCAGTTTCTATTCAATCCGATGTCACACTGCACAGGCCCTGTCCACAACAGCTGACTGGCTCCGCCCCTCCGTGAGCTGAACACAGTCCGCCATTTTTATCTCCCTCGCCTGAGCATTTAACAGCAGCATTCAAGAAATGCATTCTTATTAAAGCTATTGAAGTTATTCAGTCAAGAGTGGTGAGTGATTTTCATTTGTTTGATTCATATTTGCAGCATATATAGCATTAGCTACTGTATATTATGCTGCTCTCACTTTAATATAGATATAATATACACATGCAATTTCTTTCCCTGCTGTTTACGTTCAGACATAACCGACTGTTTATGTGAACTTTGTGCGTTTTTGACAGTTTAAGCGCAATAAGATGTGAAAGAGAGCTGTTTTGGCATCCAAATATCCAAGGCTCAAGCTGTAAAGGCTCCGCCCTCTTCTAAAAAAGGGGGCAGGGAGCAGCATCTCATTTGCATTTAAAGATAAATGCACGAAAACGGTATGCTTTCCCTTCCACCCAAAAATGATCTGTGGGGTATTTTGAGCTGAAACTTCCCAGACACACTCTGGGGATGCCTGAGACTTATATTACATCTTGTAAAAAGGGGCATAATAGGTCCCCTTTAAGCTAACTTTAATAATTATTGTATTGTTATTTTCGTTTGTGTGATTTTTTAAAAATATTTTCTTCAACAGCAGCCCAAGCATGCATACAGACTTATAGAATGGAGCATAAAACAAATTCATAAGGAAAAAAACTGTAAATAATAAATCTTCTCCATTGCAGATTCCAAGGGCGTTCCATTTAAAACATTTCAAAGTTCAGCATCATGGGTGTGTTTGATCAGGATTGGAGCTGAATTCAGTGGCTTAGTAAATATCACAGTAATAATTAACTTTATTAACTTCATAAATCTCTGAATATCATTTACTTGATTGAGTTAAACAAATAATTGACTAAAAATCCATCAGTTAATTTAGTCTAAAATGTACAGGTATATTTAAGATTATTTCACTAAAGGAATTTAGTATTTTACTAACCAATTATGTATTTATATAGTTATGTGTATGCCACGTCAAAGAGATGTGTTTTTAGTCTAGATTTGAACTGACAGTGTGTGTCTGCTTCCCAAACAATGTTAAGAAGACTGTTCCAAAGTTTTGGTGCCAAATTGGAAAATGATCTACCACCGGCAGTCGATTTTGATATTCTAGGTATTAGGTATTATCAACTGGCCATAATTTTGAGATCGCAATAGACGTGAAGGACTATAATGCGTTAAGTGCTCGCTTCAAGTACTGCGGAGCTAAACCATTTAATGCTTTGTAAGTAATCAGCAATATTTTAAAATGTATACAATGTTTAATAGGGAGCCAACGCATTGTTGACAGAACCCGGCTAAAATGATCATGTTTCCTGGTTCTGGTTTTGAACCAGCTGTAGTTTGTTTATTATGCGTGCAGGTCAACCACCCAGTAGACTAGAGCATTACAATAATCCAGCCTTTATGTTATGAACGCATTAATTTATTGTTCTGCATTTTTAATTGAGAGCATGACGTAATTTAGATATATTTTTTTAAGATGAAAAAATGCGGTTTTACAGATGCTAGATACGTGACTTCCAAATTAAAGATTTGTACCAAAGAGGACACACACACAAACACACCTACCTAGGTTCCTAACCAACAACGAAGACTTGACAGAATGTCCATCAAGTGTTGCTAGTATTCTAGCTTATTACGTGAGGAACTTTTTTGTCCAGTAATTAGATTTTTTTTTTTCAGAATATAGTAGTAGGAAATTACTAGTCAGTTTTTTTTTTAGCTATGCATTCCATTAATATTGCGAATCTGGGCGTAAAGAAATATAGAGCTGCGTATCATCAGCATAACAGTGAAAACTAATGCCATGCTTCCTAATGATATCTCCCAAGGGTAGCATGTACAGAGTGAATAGCAGCGACCCTAGTACTGAGCCTTGTGGTACACCATACTGAACTTGTGATCATTAAGACATCTCTTCATTTACTGCCACAAACCGAGGACGTTCAGATAAGTATGATTTGAACAATGTTAATGCATTTCCACTAATGGCAACATAATTTGAGTATTTAAAAGAATGTTGTGGTCGATGGTGTAAAATGTAGCAGAAACGATACATTGGTGTATTGTTAGAAAACTCGTTAATTGTCATCGGCACCAAGCCCTGATGTTGCCCACATTTTCAGGGGGGATGTGCTGCTACTATTTGCAGTCTAAATCCATTAATTTGAACAATGTGAACATTAATGGTGAGATATCACACTAAACAGTGTAAAACTAGGCATTAGTAAGCAATAAGATATGAGGCTAATGCTGTATTGTGAATAAGTGACTTATTTACGACACAGCACAGCCTCAAGTACCTTATTGCTTTTATAAAGCAGTTACCACACAATATGAAAATAAAGCTAAAAAACTAAAATAAATGAATGCAACTTTCATAAAGTAAAATCACTAAAAGCCTTTCTTCAAGTGGAAAAAATAGTGCCTGACCGTAAACACCAAATTTTTACGCCAGTAACTGTTAAAAGGACAATATAAATTGCAGCGGACATTCAAATGATTTTTTTTTATTATGAACATAGGACTGACCTGAAGGAAAATGCTATGTCTAAATGCAGGTAATAAACTCGATCTCTCTCTCTCACACAATACAAGAAGCTTCAATGAACAATATCAAACAGAGCAAACATAGGTTTACGTTGATAAGAGTGGTTGCTAGAGGTGTTGCGTAGCGATACATAGAACCATTGGGTGAAGCGGTTATAGCCGTGGTTATCATGAATAAACACAGCTATGGACCAATCAGAATCAAGGACTGGAACTAAACGTTTAATAAGCAAGCATAAAAAACTGCTAGGAGTCTTTCTGAAGTTCATCTTAATTTAATAATTATGAATGCTTAACACCAAAAGAGTAACATTCACCTGAGTTAACATGTAATGGAAAGTGAAGAGCTTTGGCTTGAACTCCAACTCATAAAAGAGCCCTCTCTAAATAAAGGGTTTAAGGCATTTGTATTTAAACTGGTTAACATTTTCCCTATAAACAAAGCATGACTGTTTAAGACCACAGTGACCAAGAAAACTGGGACAATTAGCATTAAGCAACTCAACTGCATGTATTTACTGTAACTTAAATGTGTTTTGTATATCAAGACAAAAGAACTAAAGTAATACAAAAAAAAAAAGTTATGGAACATCTACATAATATAAAAATGCTGACATGTAAGACTGCATAATTCATACATTCACAAAACAAAGGTAATTTCAGAATATGCAGTTTTCCATACTTAGAAAAAATATAACTTATGTACAAAAAGCATCAAATCTTTTTGTTTTTATCTTATTTACGGTGATTAATACACGGAAGCATGATGGCTTGTAAGTAAGGTATTAAAGATTAAAAAGATGACTATGATATCACTTTTCACACAGTTTTTTTTTTTTTAATCTTTCTGTTTGTGTTGTTGCATTGTAACCCAATATATCCTGATATCATGACGTTAAGTGGACCACTGAGAGATGCTTACCGTGACACGCCACAATTTCAGTTCAGGGAATCAGTAAAACAGGGGAAAAGAAAGCTGAAAAAACTTGGATTCAGAATATACATGGAAGGGATGCAAAAAAGGCTGGAGTCTCAAAGAGGACGAGGTAAACAAGCACCTTTAAGGTGCACTATCACACCTCTTTCTATCCCCTGTGAAACCATTTTTCATGGCTGTCGCTCACTGGAGGCTCCGTGCCTGAACCGCCGTTTTTATGCCTACAAACTGCAGTGCATTCATTCTTCCCAGTCAGATCTCTCAACATGCTCACTGCACTCGCGCCACCCAAAGTGCTTAATAGCCATTGTTATTCAGACTGATGGAGTGCAGATCTGTGACTTGCATGACATTGATGCCACTGGGCTCTAACCGCGTGAACCCCTCGGATGACAGTGTGCCCATAGTAACTGAGCGTCTGCTGGTCGGTGGTCATGTCACCTGTAGCACAGCTGTCAGCAGAGCTCGCGGTCGTGACGGTGGTGTCGGCGGCGCTCACTGCGCCAGCAGATCCCTTCTTATTCATATGGGTCTTGATGTGCTTGGACAAGTGATCGCTGCGACATGAACCGCTTGGGACACTCCGGGCACGAGAACTTCTTTTCACCTGTAAACATACAAGGGGCAAGTTTAACGATTTTGAACCAGCTTGTTTTAAACAGTGTTTATAATAAGAACCAGTGCAAAACCATATTTTTTGCAAACTTGAGTCTTAATTTGTAAAAAGTTCACTTTTGTTGGGAGTGTTGGGAAAGTTCACTTTCTACGTGAACTAGTTTAAAGTTCAGTTCACACATTTTAAAATGAACTAGTTCAGTTCATAGTTCATACTTCTAAAAATGAAATGGTTCATTCATAGTTTTTTCCATATGTTGCGAACTTCGTAAAAAAAAAAATTGCCACAGCCCATATACAATTATTATTTTATCGACGGGCAATTTGCACAGAAATGTAAGATTTTTCCCATCCTCACCGACCTCGTCATAAAACCTGTTTAAATGATCATACAACGCCTTCTCGCTCACTGCTTTGTTGACGGCGGCTGCGGTGCGACACTGGTGTCTTATGTTGCCAGATTGGGTGTTTTTCGCTACATATTAAAGCTGCCGTCGGCAACTATGGCTGATTGAGTGGACTTTGGCAATATTTTGAATGTTTCCAACTCATATGGCCCACCCCACTATCAACAAATACCCTCCCACAGAGTTCGTGCTAGAGTGCGTGCGCACCAGGTTTTCCTGTGAATGCAACCGCCTCATCAGCATCCATCAACACCATGGATTATTTGGAGGTATTCTGCCCTGGCTAATCTACCAATATATTGCAATTGCTAACGTCATTTATACTCTAAATGAGCTTACTTGGTTTGTTAGTGTTCCGCCATCACTCCTCCTTACTGCGCGAACTTCAGGCGTGTGCATGTGATTGTAACGTGCGCAAGGGGTGCCGTGTGCCTGATCTGTGATTGACAGTCAGATCTCACACCCCCTGCGCTGATTGCACCCGATGATGAACAAATAGCTCCAGATGGAGTTAGAAGCTCTGGTTTTTATCTAAAACCACTTTATTTATGTTGTTCTGTCGGATTATAGTGTCGATTTCACTGAATATGATTAAAAAAATGTTCCCGACGGCAGCTTTAAGGCCTGTTTACGTGTTTTAGCCGGGTTTTCGCCTGGAAGGATCTATAGAAACCTGGCACCCGATTGTACTAAGTTAAACTGAGAGAGCGTGCATTCACCATAACATTCATCAGGTAGTAATACAGTACGCTCAGTTCACGTTCGCCCATAATATGAACATTGCATTTATATAAGACGTCGTTTTGCTATAAAACATACTGAAAGTTTCAGAATTTAAAAGTTCCTTGATAGCATTTAAAATAATCTTTTATTGATACCAAGCTGCCAAACGACTCATTTTACACTTTTGGGTTTTTACTCCCTGATGCCAGTTCACCTTTTAGGGCTTAATCTCATTCTGTACACAAAGTTCAGTCATTTACAGGTGTGACAATCGCATACAACATAAAAAGATACAACATAAAGTATTCGGTACACGGGCGCCAAGTATTGATCATTTTTTGCATATTTAATTATAAAATTATCTTTAACTTTCTGGTTTTCTTCATTGGTTTCCCTATTTTTCACTGCTTGAGAACATAGGTTGAATCCGAAATCGGCCCCAAACAATCATTCACTAAGTTAGGCTTATTCCCTAAGTTAGTCCACTAATACGGTTCACTTGATGGAGTGAATGAAAACGAGTGAGTGAATTCGGACAGCCGTTGAGCATAAGCTGTAGGCTACACTTTAATGCAGTGCAATGTGGGAGAGAGACGCGATCTGACACGCATCCCATTTTCTCACAAATGTTCATTTAAGACTTTATTTAAATCATTTTAGACAGCTCTTATGAGGACATTTGACAAAAAGGACATTTTGCCATAATGTGTGCGTGTAATGATTTGTTCAAGCCCGAAAGAGAACTCGATACGCGTGTCTGTTCTGTGTGCAACACAGGCAGGATTGAACGGATACTGCGTAATTGCGTTAAAAAAGTCTGTTCTCTGCGTTGCCGCGGTGGGCAAGTGATGAAACTGATGAAAGCGACTGAACATGTAACACCGGTAACACCGACTATCGTAGCAAGCCTGGAGCTCAACATTCATGTGAGAGGTCTCCGATTCAGAGAATATTTAAGTCCTGTCTTGTATGTTCAAGAACAAGTTTTTGCACTTCAGTTAATGTGTAGAAGATAATGTTTACAGAATTAAAGTGAGTTGAGCAGTCTTATTTTGCTCATTTTTTGTGATGTCTTTGAATAATGGGGAACATGAATCGCAATAATATTGAATCGTGGCCCAAATATTGCGATACTATTCGAATCGTCACATTGTTGCCAATTCCCACCCCTGAATGTCTACAGCTCCAAACTGAAGAATAACTAGTTGTTAACGTATTTAAATGCACATCAGAGAGTGCGTCTCTGTTCTGTACGCGTGCTGTGTAGGAAAACCAGAAGGAAAGCGGCACTTGGCTCAGTCGTGTTGCCAGAAAACAAGCCCATAATAAACCAAGAGAAATGCAAATGCTTTATATTGAAATCAAGACAATATCACGACCCACACCTGCCTAATTTATTAACTCCATAAACTAGATCACTTCATGAGCCAAGCTCAAACAATAAGCCGCAAAACACATTTAACAAGTTAACATTTTAAATAATGACAGAATTTTGTGTGTGAAGTTGTAATAATATTTCTACTTTGTAATCATATTTCAAAGTATTACTGTATTTTTGAATAAATGCAGCATGGGGGAGAAGAGATTTTTCAAAAACGAAAAAATAAATAAATAAATAAATAAATTAAAAAAAATCGTAATTATTCCAAAATAACCGTAGTTTACATTTCCAGCTATACAGCATTTCCATGTTAAGAATGCACAGCTCAGATTAAGATTTCTTCTTTTAACCTAATAAAGATTTTTATTATTTAAATACTCGTCAAGATGGACATTGATAATATTGTGTGTATTTGACCGTTTAGGCAGCTGGGTTATGAAGGACACATATGCCTGTCAGAGAGTGTGCTAGTACAGAAACTATTTCTTTCACAGCTTAATGAGTTTTTTAAATTACTATTTTTAATATTAGGCATATCCCCTGTTTCTTTATTGCACTAATGCATACAAATGTAGTTGTCCTACAAGCTCCAAGGCTATATTTACATACAGTAACAATACAGCATAATCTCCATTTACTTTCCCATGCAATTGATGAGATTTTCTGTCATTTATGTATGCGGACATTGATACGATTTTTCCAGCAATCATACAGCAGGGGACGCTGTTACAGATCTTCTGAAATAACACAGCATCTCTGAATCCAAAAACAAGCGAAAATCCACATAAACCAGAAAGAGATTTACATACTAATACAAGATACACTCACCGGCCACTTTATTAGGTACACCTGTCCAACTGCTCGTTAACACTTAATTTCTAAGAGGCCAATCACATGGCGGCAACTCAGTGCATTTAGGCATGTAGACATGGTCAAGACAATCTCCTGCAGTTCAAACCGAGCATCAGTATGGGGAAAGAAAGGTGATTTGAGTGACTTTGAACGTGGCATGATTGTTGGTGCCAGAAGGGCTGGTCTGAGTATTTCAGAAACTGCTAATCTACTGGGATTTTCACGCACAACCATCTCTAGGGTTTACAGAGAATGGTCCGAAAAATAAAAAACATCCAGTGAGCGGCAGTTCTGTGGCGGAAATGCCTTGTTGATGCCAGAGGTCAGAGGAGAATGGCCAGACTGGTTCGAGCTGATAGAAGGGCAACAGTGACTCAAATAACCACCCGTTACAACCAAGGTGGGCAGAAGAGCATCTCTGAATGCACAGTACGTCGAACTTTGAGGCAGATGGGCTACAGCAGCAGAAGACCACACCGGGTGCCACTCCTTTCAGCTAAGAACAGGAAACTGAGGCTACAATTTGCACAAGCTCATCGAAATTGGACAATAGAAGATTGGAAAAATGTTGCCTGGTCTGATGAGTCTCGATTTCTGCTGCGACATTTGGATGGTAGGGTCAGAATTTGGCATCTACAACATGAAAGCATGGATCCATCCTGCCTTGTATCAACGGTTCAGGCTGGTGGTGGTGGTGTCATGGTGTGGGGAAAATTTTCTTGGCACTCTTTGGGCCCCTTGGTACCAATTGAGCATCGTTGCAACACCACAGCCTACCTGAGTATTGTTGCTGACCATGTCCATCCCTTTATGACCACAATGTACCCAACTTCTGATGGCTACTTTCAGCAGGATAATGCGCCATGTCATAAAGCTGGAATCATCTCAGACTGGTTTCTTGAACATGACAATGAGTTCGCTGTACTCAAATGGCCTCCACAGTCACCAGATCTCAATCCAATAGAGCATCTTTGGGATGTGGTGGAACGGGAGATTCGCATCATGGATGTGCAGCCGACAAATCTGCGGCAACTGTGTGATGCCATCATGTCAATATGGACCAAACTCCCTGAGGAATGCTTCCAGCACCTTTTTGAATCTATGCCACGAAGAATTGAGGCAGTTCTGAAGGCAAAAGGGGTCCAACCCGTTACTAGCATGGGGTACCTAATAAAGTGGCCGGTGAGTGTATATTGTTATACTGTCCAGCCTTCCATGCTCAGTTAAACATTCAAAAAGAGGTTTGAACCAAAACGCACAGCAAACTTTAAACTTCATGAGATTACACAGCAGTGTCAGGATCATCCTAAACTCACCTGTGTGTGTTCTCTTGTGTCTCTGCAGCTCATCAGAGCGTGTGAAACGTTTCCCACAGAAGGACCAGGAACAAACAAAGGGTCTCTCTCCTGTGTGCCAGCGTAAGTGTGCCCGTAGATGAGATGTTTTCCCATACACCTTGGCACACCCAGGAATATGGCAGATGTGCTGTTTCTTCTTAGTAGGGTCATTGCTGAATAAGAGAAAAAAAAAGGACACATTTAGAAACTCTGACAATGCGCTGACTGACCAGCTTACTTTTTGATACAAAACAAAGTCTCAACTTTCAAATTTGGTAATTTTTTTTTAAATGAAATTTAAATAATAAATACAGTCTTGTGGCTGTTTAATTAATGTCTCTGACAGAACGCTAGAGCCTCAGTTAAAGCTGCTGGTGAAATGATCACCTCACCCTTCTGAAGTTCATTTATAGCATCAAATAAACTTGGACGAGCAGAAGAGGGAATGTTGTTTTAACCGAAAAAACATGAGTATTGTTTTTTTAAGTTCAATCATCCAATGTTAATCTACTAACTCTCCTGACTCAGGGTTCCTGCACACTTTTTAAAGTCAAATTTAAGGCTTTTTAAGACCTTTTTAAGACCTAAAGAAATTCAAAATTAATACCATACATTAGGGGAGTGCAATATTGACAAAAATATATCTCTGGATATTTTCAATGTTTTATTGATAGTAATTTGTGAATAATTTACTGATTGTGTTTTTGTGCTGGTGCTATGGCTGGTTTAGGCCTGTTGTTGACAGCAGACTCGTGAAGATATTCATATTTTTCATATTCATGCAATGGTCATTTCACAGCAGTGACAGAAATTATTAGGGCTGTAGTTAACCATAAGAAATCATCAGTCGACCAAGGTCTTGTCCTGCACAATCAGTCGATTAAGAAACAACAACAAAAAAACAAAAAAAAACGGATGTTTTGATTTAACATTTTTTAAACAATTGTCATATGAGCATTTATAAAACAACAACGAAAAAACATAAACAATAAATATAACTATAATAATAATACAATTCTTTGAAAATTAAGTGATTTTTTTTAACTGCAAAAAGTGAGGAGCACTAGCTCTATGGTGACAGTCACAATCGCGCACCTGACCACACCACACTCTACAAAATAATATAACTGCTATCTGCCACATAATGAAAAATCCTAACAAAAGCTCTCGTTTATACAGGCTGTATTCTTCTTTACTTACAAAGCTATGGGTTAACTTTTGTCCAGCCGATCTGTTAGGCGTTTTAAACAACAGACAAAATAGCCTATAAAACAATCTGAAATCTAGGCTGTGTTGTAAGATAGCATATAAGTTTATTTTCGTTTTGTTACATTATTTAGGCTACTTTCAAATGAGTCAAGTGTACAAATAAAAACCTATTAAGAAAACAATCTATTGAGTCAGTATGATAAAGCCGTTAAAAGAGCTGCTCACGTCTTTTGCGCGCTCAAGTTCGATTTCAAATAGGCACGATGTGCGCGCTCATAATGGAGCAACGCGTTCGCCACCGTCGCCTACCTCCACAAAAATGTAGCCAGACAAAAGATTTAGATTTCTTGGACATTCTGTCGACTAAAGTAGCGTGAACTGAATGAATACAGCAAAACTACCTACCGGTACATCCCTTACTGAGCGCGAGCAGCAGCGCAGCCAGTAGGTGCGGTTCCCGAGTGTGTTATGTGTGTGCGCTAAACTGTGGCGCATTTAAAGTTGGGGATAAAACATAGGCTAATTATATTTAGAATACAGTAATAAATAACTGCTTTATAAAGGAATAAATATCAAGGAGTAAATCATTGAAAATGTATTTCTATTGGCAAAAAAAAAATAAAAAATGCGACTGGTCGACCAATAAGAATGTCAGTCGACCAATACGGCATTCGACTGATTAGTCGACTAAACGACTAAAGTTGACAGCCCTAGAAATTATTAATGTGCAAAATTTTCCACCTTAAATTGATTTCCTGGGCATTTCACCTATATGGACATTCTTTCTAAACTTATTTAGACTTATGCATCACATTTTATGTCAAATACTAAAGCCGCGTTTCTACCGCAGGAACATTCCCCAGGAACTAGGAAATTTGGGGTGGTGCTCCGTGTGTTTACACCGCAGAAACAGGGTCTAAATGAAGTTCTGGGTAAAAATACATTTACACTCCATTTACAATTACATAAATAAAGCTATGAAATAGTTTTTTTTTAAAATCAATATTTTAAATATGAAATGATTTCTAATTGTAATGTTTTACTTTACATTTGAAACTAAAACCACCAGTAAGCAGCGGCAAGTCACTTCCTTAAGCCAGTTTGAGGGAGTCATTCATTCAACCGAATTTGTTCAAATGGCTGATTCATTCAGGAAAGACGCAAGTGATTGTTCATTTGAATTCGTTAAAATGATTTCATTCAAACCGTGGATTTTACGGTTTCATTTTGAAATTCTAGTCGGCAAAATAAGGGAAAAAAAGACAACATTGATACATATTGTGTCTAAAAAGTAACTCACAATGTTAATTTATTTTTAATTTAACTATTGTATAACGTACCACACTTGTGCACGGTAAAACGGCACTCTTGCTGATATATTTATATCATATTATGTTTTTATATTAGAATAAGACAACTAATTTAAGGACATACCTATAACCATGGACATAATAAATACATGTCTATGCCTATAACTGCACACATCACGCAGTGAAAACACTGAGATAAAGGCAATGTCAGCTCACAGTGCCTCGTACATCGTTAAAAAGATTATTAGAATATCATAATACATCGCACACCCCTTCGCACATAAAGAGTTAACTTACAACTGAACTACTTTGCCAACTTTCTTCTCTCGCGAGCAGAATGTGATGCGAATGGTCACGTGAACAAGCCAATCCACAAAGATAGAATAATAAAAAGATTCTACATACGCAAATTAAATAGTTTTAACTTGGAAAACATTTCGATATGACTAAGTCGAAGTGTCATTTTCGACTTAAAATTAAAATAAGACATTTCATTAGCAAAAATAAAACTTTATAAGATTTTTTATAATTCTATTTTAAGACTTTAAGGCTTTTTAAGGATCCGCGGGAACCCTGTGAGTGTTTGTTGGACAAAAATGCCGGATTATGATTGGTCAGATTGCCTGTCAAACAAACTCCCATTGGAGTGGATGAGCTTTGTGCAAGCGAACAAGCCTGTGATGTTATAAAAGTATTGTGTTAGCTTAAGCCGTACCGTCCCTCTCCGTCTTTGCAGTACGGGCAGGTGCAGGCTTCCCTTGCGCGTGCGTCTGCTGGTGGCGGTCGGGCTGCCCTCCACATTCTCATCCATCACACTGTTGTCCTCCAGACCGTCTCCACCCGCACCACTCACTTCACCTGCAGAACAAACGGCAAAAATTACACCTCTACACGACAAACACAGCAAACGGCTTTTCTGAGTTGTGAGACATTGTTTACACGCTAGGGCTGGGTATCGTAACAAAATGTTCGATACCGATACCTTGACTTTGATACCGGTTCCAGAAGCGATACATTTTCGATACCAATATTATGTAACCAGTTTTATCAATATAATATTACCTACATTTTTATTTTATTTTTCAGTTGTTGACTTTTTCACACTCATGTATGTAAAAAAGCACCAATGCTAAAATTTGCTATGGTTCCTAATCATTTAACAACATGTTTTCTTTACTTCAATGAGCTCATTGTTTCTGCCCTATCTTAATGTTTAACAATTAAAACTGAATGAAAATTAATTGAAATGCATTACACTGTCACCTCTGATAATAACAGATCATCACTCTTAATTGTAATTTAGAAACATGCATTTTCTGTAAAGCTGCTTTGAAACGATATGTATTGTGAAAAATGCTATACAAATAAAAGTGAATTAAATCAAATATAGGCTACTGGGGGGGGCAAGCTTGCGCAAAGCACTGGCAACAGAAGCCTAACGATTATGGATGTGTCGTGAAACAACAGCAAGGATATATTTTTAATCGTTTATTAATGAACAAGTGTTTAATAAGTCTGCTGGCAGCAAATATGATTATGGCGATGCTGACTCGTCATTCCTGCATCAGTGAATGCGCGCGCCTAACGTTATATGGATCAGGTAATCAAACTATTCATTTCTAATTGTTTTGTTTAAAAGTAGAATTATTTTGACCGACTATAGACCTATTTCTCTTGTCTATGAGGCAAGTATCCCATATGCTGAGTGTCGGTTCATCTGAGACGCGCTCCAGTTCTCGCAGTGGAAGACGGACTTTGTACTCTCAACAAGTGTCTGTGCGCTTATCAGATTTATCGTGTTACTGGTCTTGGCGGCAAATATCTTGTCGAAAATATTGCATCGCGTGCACACTTTGGATCATTTCCACATATTTTCTATCCATCTGGGTTGGGACGCTTACACGCACGCACACACACACTCACATGCGAGCTACGTCTCTGAGCAGCCGCGTAAACTTGTGTTTTCTGCCACAGCCTGTCGTGCTGCGTGCTTATTGTTTCACTGACGTTGACGAGATTAACCACTTAGGTACCGAAAAACAAGACATGTTTCGATACTCGGTAGTACCGAATCAATTCGGTCGGTACCTAAAAAGTACCGAAACTCGGTACCCAGCCCTATTACACGCTGTTTATTGACGTCTTTCTTCGGTTGAAACTCTACACAAGAGACATGATATGGATTTTGGTAAGTTAAACTTCAATTTATTTTCTGATGTACATTCATGTTTTTTTTGTTCTGTAACGTAGTAAAGAGAAAAGGATACTTGCGTTCCGCTTCGCTTGAACTGAGGTGCCAAAGCTGATATCTCGCACCATATGTACCGCTAAAACGGTATTGTTTGAATTTTTGTGATTCAAATTGACAGAATTTGAAAACTGAGAACTTTGTTTCATATCAAAAGTAACAATCAATTTTTTTTGCTATTTATCGGACAAACATTCAAAATGGAACCTGAAAACCCACAGTCTCTGTTCAACTTTCTCTTAATAAATAAATAAATGCATAATCTACCCTATTGTCCTGCAAGTTTGTGAATAAAAATGAAAATGTGAACAAAAACAGAGCCTATTCAATTTCTTATAATCATTAAAATATGAAAATTAAAATGACTGGTAACAACAGATTACGTTCAAATGATCTACAAAGCGGAAGTCTAACATGACCTCTGGCTTGGCTGTACCCCTAAATAAAAAATAAAAACATTCTGGGTCAAAACTGTAAATTTTGGATGCACTTGGCTGAACACCAAAACTACATTTCAATTAACACAATATTTATGTCTTATTTAAAATTTGCTTTTTTATAATTGTATATTAGACTTGAATGAAAATGTAATAATTTTTAATGACACTCAGCATTCTTGTCATAAGAATTAGGGGTGCACGAACTTTAATCCAAATTGGTTTAAGCGCGATTTCATGTGATTGCGAATTGTTTTTTATGCTCTAGCTAGTCAGTGAGGTACGGCTCTGAAAACGCTGCTCCATCTGAAAGCACTGCGAGTTTAAGTCACTTATAATGTGCATTTGCAAAAGCAACATGCGTCAAACATCTTTCAAAACATGAGACATATTTATGAACCTCTTTGTCAAACAAGACAACATTTAATAAATAAATCAAAGCATTTATATCTTCTTTTTATCTTACAGCGACAGTACCAGTACGATGCCCACAGGGATTCCCTGGAATGATGTGCACTATTGTACTTCTGCGGGGCAAATTTGGTGTGTGTGTGTAAGTGAGAGACGCCCTCTGGCGTTCAGAGGATTTGGCATGTGTGTGCGAGACGACCTCTGGGGTATAGGTGGAGAAGCATTTACTACCGATCAGCTGTACTACACTGACAAGCTGTGCATAAAATAATTTGCATCCTCTGCCAAATTCGCGTGCGGTTTCATTGCGAGTAATCATGCAGCCCTGAAAAGAATAGAATAAAAGCAAGCAGACTAACCTGTTGTATTGGAGATGGTGATGGGAACCCCTTGCAGCTGATGCATTAGTCCTGCACTGCCAAGCGTGTTCAAGTTGATGGTCTGAAGACCAGAGAGCTGCATGGTTCCTGGTGCGCCAGCCTGAGCCAGTGTGATCTGGGCGTCAGTGGGGCTCTGCAACTGAAGGGTCTGCCAGCTAACCTGGCCATTCGGACCCACTGGTACGGATCAGGATGGGGCTTCCGTCTCTGAATGGTCTGGATCTGAACATTTGCACTCCATCCTGAGATAAAGTCTGTGTTGCGAACATCTGCCCTCTGGCCGAGACCGAGCCGGGCTCGAACGGTCTGCAGGACCTGCTGTGGCTGAATGAGGATCTGTGCTTGACACTGTTTCTGCCCGTCTCGATTATCAGATGCGGCGGACATGTTCTGGAAGGGCTTTCCCGCGTCTCCTTTGCTACTCTGGGTTAGTGTTACAATGCCTGATGTGGCCGTCGTGTGCTGGTAGAAGTAGTGCAATACTCCACTGGAGTTGTAGACGACGTGCACTGGAGAAGCTGTTGAGATGCTCCTAAATTTCCTCCAGCGTTCGGATCACCTCCGGGTGTACCAGAGCTAACCGGGAGAAGAGTGATGTTAGCATTCAGAGGAACAGGCATGTTGGTGAGGAATTGTGTCTGATTGGGAAGCACAGCCCCACCCAGACTGATGTTCTGCAGAGGTATTGCTTGCTGGAAAAGGCCCGGGACGGCTGAAGATGTTTCCAGCACCAGTACCTCGATTGGCGGGGGCAGCGATGAGCTGCTGGTTACCATTAGGCGAGGATACGAGCTGAAACTGACCAGATGCTGGGTTTGATGCATCCTGAGCTGTCTGAGCAAACTGGAGCTGCTGTCCATCTACAGTCTGAAACTGTGGGATCACCTGATACTGGATATTTGGCATCACACCAGAGAGGGCAGTGAGCACCTGTTGACTTTGTAGGTTTTGTGAGGACGCCATCACATACTGGGGTTGCACCACAGCTCCAGTCTGTCTGCTTTTGTCCTCCGAGGAAGAGGTTGCGCTAGTTGGAGTTGGTGGCAGGCTGAGAGCTTGCGGGTATGATGTGCCAGCCGTTGGAGGCATGTGACAGATGAGGGTGCTGGAGCTCGATCTGTGTGTCCTGTGCCTGGCTTTGCCGCTGTCTGTTGTTCCACAGTGTCATTTTCATCAATCCGACTGCAGGTGGCTGCTAACAGCGCTAAAGGTGAAGGTTGCTGCGAGTCCTGGGGAGGTAAACATGCTTTTGAGCCATTTAGGAGATCATTGTTATTGCACGTTTAAATTATTATATATATTTTTTTATTAAAGTCACTTAGTTCAGTTCTATTTTATACATTTACAATGCATTCATATCCATCATCTCATGCTTTTTTTAAATAACAGTACTTGAATAATTACAAATAAAATGTTGTAACCATGTATGTAGAGCTGGGCGGTGTGAAGGTATATATCCATTTGCATCTATAATTTTTGACAAAGAGAAACAAAAAGCAGAAAAACCAAGGTGTTAAGGTTGTATGTTCAAAGGAAGAACATTCTGTGTGCAGAAAACATGTTATTTAATATAAATGTAAAATAATTCGATTATCATCATGACATTCAAACAAGAAGAATTCAAGGTAAAATTGAGGTCCAACAATGAATATTTAAATACATATTTTTTATAAAACTTGTCTGTTGAGTGCATGAAGTCAGAATCCACTCAAACTGCTGGAGTTTTTGTGCAGCACAAGCTCATTGAGTTCTGCACATACACAAGTAGTGTGTTGAAATCTGCATCAACAAATTCATTTTTTGCACTGCAGAGGCTGCGTCTGTAGTGTTTATATACATTTACACTGTTCTAAGCAGCTAAGAGGAGGCCTAAAACAGAGGTATCCCCTGTTTATTGTTGCAGGTTTTTACAAATACAATGAAACGCGCCGAATTACAATTCACAAATTAAAGCATATGAAAATTAAAATGTCTAACGAAAATTTCTGTCCAAAATTCATCAAAATCCTGAAATCCCAATGTTAAAATTAATTAACACTGGAAATGTTAATTAATATACAGGTATTTATGCTGCAGAAAGCCTTTGCTTGCTTTAGTCCATTAAAACCATGCACTATTCATCAGCATACATTGATTAATCCTATGGCATATAGCAAAAAAATGCTGGGTGCGAGCCAACTGCAGAAAGTTGGTAGGACCAGTTCAACCAGTCAAAAAGTTAGTCTGGAGTCCTGCTGTCTGGTTTCTACAAATTTCACTCTACCTTTAAACTTTTAAAGAAACATAGATTTTTTATAGAACATTTATTGTGAATAATTATCAATATCGACTGATATGAAAATTGATTGTGATCTTTTGTTGCCCATATCACCCATCCCTATTCAGTCTAACTCCTTGCTTAGCAACACTGTCTTCAAGTTGTTGAACTGCCATGACAGTTGCTGACCTGAAAGAGAAAACTGACCATTAAAAGACGACAAATCCCCCCACATAGCACGGCGCGTCAACACTGGGAACTTGCAATGCATGATTACGGTGTGATGCATTTTTAAAATAGCCTGGCTCCGCCTTCTTTCGTACTGCCACTCAATTTTCATTCTACTTCACTACTACCGTCTGGGATTGAGCTGCATTCATTTTTTTTTTTTACGGTCAACTTTTTACCGGTCCAATCAGCGAATGCGTGACTGTTGTGGACATGCTCTTCCTGGAACAACGCACTGAAAACGGCAACTAATCCCAATGATTTCACAACGAATTAATAAAATAGTGTTCTCATGTTATGTAATATTACAGTCCCAAATTAACCATCGTTATTATTAGTCATGCATTCTGCTTTGAGCGGGTGCGCTGTATGCATAACCATTGAGCACTTTGCTAGCGTGTTATTTAACTCGAAAGAAACGCATCCTATATTAGATTAATCAGATATATACAAAATAAACATAATATTACAGTTTATATCTGCCCAAAATGATGTGAATGCACAAGTGAACTTGAACTAATTACTTGCCATTCAAAATGACTCATGTTGTGGACGCGCTCTTCCTGGAACAACGCGACACGGCAACTAAACCCAAATAATTCACAATGTTTTATTACAATATTGTTTTCTTTATAATGTAATGTAATATGACAGTCCCAATTTAGCACGCGCTAAAGATCATGCTTTATTAGCGTCAAATCTTAACCAAATACATACAAAATGAGATGAAGCAGATATAGATAAGTTAGATGTACACAAAATAAGCTATTACAACTTACATTTGCACAAAACAAAAGGCTGCGAATGCACACGACAACTTATTGTCATGATGAAGGTGTAAAATAGTCCCAAAGTTAACTCCGCGCGCGCTCGCTTGCATGTTTCGCGGTTGAGCAGCATGCGCGCATGAACACGCACGCGCATGCTTAATCGAATGATCGATCAGTTTTATCGATTAAATGTATTACCGACAATTAATCGATCGTCGATTAATCGTTGACATCCCTAGTCATCATACACCACAACCAAACGTCAGCGATTGCTTACGGCAGATCCAGAGTGGCTCTGGGCAGATCCAAGAAGTTTAGACTTCAACAGAGGAACAAGGAAGTTAACACTTGTCAATGGAACAAGGCCAGACTCCCTGTACAAATGGAAAGTCTTGCGGGACCAGGCTATTTTTAAAGTGCAACGCTGCACAAAATCTAACTCTTGTAAGTAGCTAGAAACATCTGCATTCACATGCTTTCATAAATTGTGTGTGAGTGTAACTGATGAAAACTGCTCTGGACTGCGATTCTCAAAAGCATCATAAGCCCAGATCGAAGAACCATTGTGAACATAAGGTTAAATTTGAACCTTAGTGCTCAAATCTGATTTATTGCTCAGATTTCTTTTGTATAGCTGTTCACATTGTAGTTTCAAATGTGGCCAAAATCAGATTCTAGTGCAAACAGATCATGGCCCTGAACTGACCCGCATGCACAAAAGAACGATAAAAAGACGTCACGCAGCACACGGTCATCCAGAAGTAAACACAGAGGCCATCGTATTATGCGTTTATTTATAGTGCAATCTGTCGCGGAAGCAAGCGAACTTCGCGCAGGCAATATAAAAAACAAAAAGACGAGGATGCAAAGAGAGTTTTTAAACGTACAAACATTTTTGTACATATAGAGCGGTCACTGTAATACTAATGAGGTCTGACACATCACGGTCCTTCACTGACTACCTTTCGCAATGGTCTTGATAACGTCAGGTATGTAATATCATTGTAGTGACTCCCATGAGACCAGGATTGTGATGTCAATCTACAGAGATGTAAAATTTGCATGATTTCCAATATGTCTGTTCAGAACTTCAGACTGAGATCACATTGACATCAGACCTGTATATGATTTAGGACAACATATGGAAGTGGCACAAATCAGTATTGAAGAGATCAGACTCCATGTGGTTTGTGCTGTTCACAGGGTCATGAGAGAAACAGATCTGGGTCACATGTGAGCAAAAAAAAACCCACAGAAATTCGGAATTGTGTCACATTTGAACATGTAGCGTGGCTCACAATGCTTTTTGAGAAACACAGCCCTGATCTCACCTCCAATCACAGAGCAGAAGCATTGCTTTTGTTTTACTTTCAGTGACAGTTTTAAAAGTAGATTCTCTTCCTGATCCACCCATTCCCCTCCCACAATCCATCGTGAACCTTCACAGCAGGAAGTGGCAGATATGCATTACTTCACAATCAGACCTGGCTGCCTTCATTTACAAACTGCATGATATATAGAGGACAGGCACAATTTATAACAAGCAAGCAAACACAGCTGACTCCAAAGTGAACAGTTAGCTGCTATAACGCTGTGAAATACACGAGGGCAAACTTGAGCACTTACTTGAGGCGTGCTGGAGTTTCTCTTCTGAATGAAGCTCGTGTCGTTCTCCACCAGCGCAGCCATTTGATTCTGCTGTTGATCTGACACACAGTCAACATAAACAAACTCAGTGCAAACTCGTCAAAGCTGCATGTGTCTTTATCTAACTTAGCGTGTTCACGGATCATCAGATGAGTTAGCCGACGAGTCCTGACACGCGTCCAGTGGCCATATTCCTCTACTAAAACAACTTTAATACTCATCATTCGCCAAATCGTCATCAACATCGTCATCATAATCGCTAACGTCCATTCGCTAGCTTTCGTGATCTTTTAAGCGTTGTTTATCATCGCTCGTGTTATATAACTCAATGTAGGTCGCTGTAATGATCAACTCAACTTCCAAACTTAGCAAACAAGCTCAAGATTACGGCCACTCACTCTAGAAAAAAACAAAATCAAACAAATTCACGACGAACTCATTCAGATGGCTCCTATTAACGTTAGCTATTACGAGGTGACCGTTGCTGTTTACGATCACTTACGAACAACATGATTTAGTGTTTTGGGCGAATCGATGTCAGTGTGTTTGACAACATAAATATCGCATTAAAATCCTACAAGTAACAGTAATCCTGCATGATGATTAAAGCGGATGAACACACTCAGATAGGATAAAATGAACTCACCGCTCATAATGTGTGAAGGCGCGACTTTTTCACGCTTCTTTAAGTCTGTCATGAACTCTCAAACAACTCAACCAAACTTGATGAACAGAAAGGACAGAGTCAGTCAAAGCGGCGGGGGCGATGGACCAATCAAGAAACGAATCCCTTTCTCTCAGCCAATCGGATTCTTTGCTTTAACCGGTGTCATTTCGACGTTTAGAGATACTTTCTTATCATCATCTCGCTTCTATGCATACATGAGACAGTACAATGAACTACCACAGTAAGTTAGCCAGCTAATTTTTTGTTCGTTTATTTTTATTTGAGAGTCAAAATCTCAAATTATGTAAGCTATTTAAACCAAAAGATCAAGAGAATGGCTTGCATACTGGTGTAATTATTTTTGTTAAACATATACGTTATTGTCTAATTTCGACTAGGCTATATTAGTCTTTAAGCCAAGATGGTTGTCAACCTAGAACAAATTGCAACAGAAGCAAATTTAACCGATTTTGTATCCTCAATATGTCCTGAGTAAGGCACAAAAAAGAAAAAAGTATCCCATTAGGGGAAATTTCGAAAAATACCCAAATATTCCCCTTTCATACCATATATTCCCCTTTCATACCATATATTCATTCTGTTTCTCCCGTGAAAGGACCATTTTAACTTTAAGATATGAAGTAAATGTCAGAAAATTACTGACATCAAGACATTTATTACACGTTTTTTTTTTTTTTGGAATTGTTTGTTAACATGGGCAAATGGTGCATAATGAAATTACGTATAATTTGCATAAAAAACAATATCTTTTTTTTTGGACAATAAAACAACTGTGGTACTGGTATATAACAGCTGGTACAGCCAAATATGATCAAACATACAATCTTTTGGACATACATGTTCATATACCGTAGGAACACCTCATTAATGCAATTATCTAATCAACCAATCTCATGACAGTTGCTTCAATGCATTTAGGGGTGTGGTCCTGGTCAAGACAATCTCCTGAACTCCAAACTGAGGGGGCTTTCACACTGGCAGTTTAGTTCGGAACGGGACTCGGTTCACATGAAAAATCGCTAATGTGAACGCTGTAATTGGACCCGGGTGCGCACTGGGGTACCGAACCCGAGACTACCTGGAGGAGGTGGTCTGAGTTCGGTTGCTTATGAACCGTGCCGCGGTTCGCATGAATGTGAAAGCAACACGGACTCGAGCGCGCACTTGTTCAGGAAGTAAAGTATCCTGCGCATGCGTTTTAGCTTATTGTGATGTATTCAGTTAAATAAAACACTTTAAGGGATGATAGTGTTGATGATTTACCTCGGATATGAGCGAGAATGTGCATTCTGTGCATTGCGCGTGGAATCAGAGCAACACATTTGGAAATCCACTGTCTCCGCAAAAGAGTCTGTTTGCAAGCAGCAGAAGTCCACCTTATGCGACACACGCACAGTAAACCTGTATTGTTCACTCAACTGCTCATAATAGCAGCAAATTCATTAAAAAAAACTACATTTTTCCCCACGTTCTGCTTTCTATCATGCGCCGTCCACGTTTGCTATGACGTAAGATGCACCCAAATGCACCAGGGTTCGACAGAACCAAGTTGAGTGTGAAACCAGACCAACGCTGCGGGGGCCCCGGGAACAAACGTGCTCAGGCTCGGACCGCGACAAACGAGCCCAGTGTAAAAGCCCTCTGAATGTCAGAATGGGAAATAAAGGTGATTTAAGCAATTTTGAGCTTGGCATGGTTGTTGGTGCCAGACAGGCCGGTCTGAGTATTTCACAATCTGCTCAGTTTCTGGGATTTTCATGCACAACCATTTCTAGAGTTTACAAAGAATGGTGTGAAAAGGGAAAACATCCACTATGCGGCAGTCCTGTGGGCGAAAATACATTTTCATATCATATCACAGTACACAAGAACAGCATAGAAGAATCATGACTCTTGATCTAATAGATTTGAACTATGACACCTCTTTATCTACAGTCAGACCGCTGAACTATACTCCTGTCTACAATGACTGTTCAATACCTCTTAAAACCATTTGAAAAATATAATACAATTAACTTGTTTCCTTAACTAAACCTGGGTGCACACTGTGCGTTTTCAAATAGTCCTTTACAATTGTTTCTTGTTAGACTGTACGAACATGATTCCCGATGTAAGCCATGTTACACTGTAATATCTCAGTCATTAATGTCAGACTGTACAACAGTGAAAAGATGCTAAAAAGAACGCATGCAAGAAAACTTGTCTGGAGTTTTACATCATCAATCAATAATATGTACAATAATATGAGCTGCATTACACACAGGATTGAATGGTGGCTACAAAGAAATCTTTAATGTTAATTTTGGTCATGGCTTGTCTTGAAAAACGAATCGGTTACCTAACGTAACCTCAGTTCTCTCTAGATGAGTGGGGAATATATGTATGTACTTGTGATAAAAAAGGCCAGCAGTGCGGGCTGTAGATTGTGTAGTGCATAAGCACGTATAGACCTTTTTCACAAAAAACGGAAATGCGTAATCGTTGTGGAAGTGGAGTTCCCGTCAACTGTCAACACATCAGAAAAACCTACCCTGGGAAGAGAAAATTGATCAGAGAGTCTTCAAAACTTCGAAAAAATGTAAACTTGTCATGGTCCAGTTGTTGATGACTTTGTAAAATGCTGTGGTGATGCTTGTCTGCAGCTGATGTATCTAAGACCAAAGATATGACTATTGATTTCAGAACTGAAGCTCATTCTTCCCAATACGTTCATTAAAGGTAAGAAGGTGGAGTGTGTGGAAAGTTATTAATATTTAGGGACTATTATTTACAATAAACTGCATTTTGATGTGAATACCAAAAAAAAGTCTGTCAGTTTTATTCAACAGTTATCCTCTTAGGTAGTGAGTTTTTTTGCACTGCTCTTGCTATAGAACGATCAAAGATGAAGAACAATTTATACAAATATTAATTTATCCCTTGTACACTCTGATTGTTAAATACTCAGAATGGAATATATTAATATTTTAAATGTATATGTAGCCTACTGTTGTGTGTTCTTATTTATCTTGTTTTATATTGTGGTGTATATTTTATGTGTTTATTATGTTGGATACAAATATCTTAATAAAGTTGAACATGAACAAATGTTACTTCATAATACACAAATCATAAAACATAAAAAATAAACATAAACAATGACGGCTTAGTGAATGGTGACATGAGAAGTACAGAAGATCACAGGATCAATAACATCCCGCCAGATTGCCTGAATCCATTTCCGTCGAACTTCATCGACAGGGAACTGACGAGAAACGACAGATATGGCTGCTTTTGGGAATAACAAAAAAGATCGGTACGCAACAACTCTTACTAGTTGCCTGCGGCGCTATTTGTTATGAATGGAGCGGAAGAAGATTACCACGACAATTGCATATTTCCGGTCACAAATACGGGGAGAAAGGTCTATTGGGAAGAACAAAGTGTCAAGGCCGGTCTGTGTGTGTGTGTCTCCCAACAGTGCAGCTAAACAGGGAGAGCTGAAGTATCCTGGACTGCTAGTAGTTCAGCCTGCAAGGCGGATACTTCCATATTGTAAAATCTGACAAAGGTGAAGGGGGAAGCCCATCCCGCTGCCACACATATATCATGAAATGGAAATGCCGCTGGACCATACCCACGATGAGGCCATGCCTCTAGTGGAATGAGCCCTGACGCCCAGAGGGCATGGCAAGTCTTTAGACGCAAATGCGGTTGCAATAGCATCAACTATCCATCTGGACAGTGTCGAGGCGGCTAGACCCTAGTGCGCCCACCAAGTGCGACCTGAGTGCGACCCTAGTGCAAACGAAAAGCTGCTCAGAGCGTCTGAACGGGGCAGCGCATGTAGTGTACAAACTCAGAGCCTGAACTGGGCAGAAGAAATTGGCGTCACATTCGCTATCGGATGAGGGCAGAGCCGATAGGGAAATAACCTGAGCTCTGAACGGGGTACCAATCGCTTTGGGGACATAGCCATGTCTAGGTTTAAGAACGACTATAGAGTCATTAGGTCCAAACTCAAGACACGCAGCGCTAGCAGAGAGCACGTGAAGGTCTTCCCACACGTTTTGCTGATGACAGGGCAATCAGAAAGACGGTTTTGAGCGAGAGGTATTTTAGGTCCACGGAATCTAACGGTTCGAAAGGGGGGTTTTCATAGCTTTGAGAACTATAGAAAGATCCCAGATCGGAACCGAAGGGGGGTGCGGAGGGTTCATCCTTCTAGCTCCCCTGAGGAAGCGGATGATTGGCTCGTCTTTGCCCAGTGACTGACCTTGCCGGGGTTCAAACGAATGCTGCGACAGCTGCCACGGTAAACCTTGAGAGTGGATGGGGACCTGCCCTTATCCAACATCTCTTGGAGAAAAACGAGCAAAGACGAAACATTGCACAGCCGTGGGTCCAAGTTTTTGTCGGTGCAGCATTTAGAGAAAAACAGACCATTTTGGCGCATAGCGCTTTCTAGTAGAAGCTGCTCTGGCGTGCATGATCGTGTTTAACACTCCTTCTGGCAAAGCAACGGGTAATCGTTTATCACCCACGCATGCAGCGCCCAGCGCTGCGGATGGGGATGCCAGAGCGAGCTTAAAAGAGGAGATCTACTCTGACTGGAATGGGCCACTGGGCTGTCAGTGACACCTGAGTGAGCTCCAGGAACCAAGTCTGAATCTCCCATGGCGGGGCTATGAGGAGCACCGAGTGGCGTGTGTCCCTGATCCTCTGAATTACCTGTGTTAATAGTGAGACCTGAGGGAAAGCATAAAGCAGGCGGCTGGGCCAGTCCTGGGCTAGAGCGTCCTCGCTCTTTGAGAACGGTATTGGGCAGTGAGCATTCTCTTCTGAAGCGAAGAGATCTACCTCTGCTCTGCCGAATCTTCGCCACAGCTTCTGGACTGTTTGAGCATGCAGGGACCATTCCCCCGGGAGGATGAGGTTCCTGGTACAGTCTGTCTGGGCCGTCGTTCAGATGGCCCGGCACATGCGTCGCTCTTAGCGAGAGCAGGTGACTCTGGGACCAAACTAAAATGCGTTGTGTCAGCAGGTAGAGATTCCTGGATCTGACTCCGGCCTGACGGGTTAGGTAGGAGACCACAGCTGTATTGTCTGAGTGGATCAATAAGTGGTGGCCCTGAATGCGCTGGAGGAAACACGCGAGCGCGTTCTCGACTGCTAACATCTCCAGAAAGTTTATGTGGAGGGAGCTTATGTGGACCAGGGGCCGCGGTCGGCACAGCTGTAAGTGCCTCGTCCCTCATACAGCGTGGGTCACCGGCGTTGAGAGGGCGCGGCATGAGCCGCTGGTGTGCGAGGCATCTTTAAAAAGACGCTCGCTGCTCTTTTTGTGAAGTTACACAAGCAAAATACAAATGTAAGGATACGTCGCCGGAGGGCGTTAGCTCACAGGATGCTGAAGGTGGCGAAGACGGCCAGCTTCCTCAGACTCTGTCCACGCTTGCTAAGAGATGCCTTCTCGACGGCGACGTGGCTTCCTCTCGGAGATCAGCAGGTGCGTAGAGCCTCGCTGAAGTGATGAAATCGGAAAACAGTGGGAAACTCGACTATTTATAGACTCGGGCCACGCCGTTTTGCCGGGCTTTGACGCAATGAGAGCATGTCAGCTTCTCATTGGCTGCGAGTTCAACCAAGTTCCTTCATATGCTGTAGCAGTTCTCCCTGAGCGAACCAATGACCTGCTAGCTAGCCCGCTCATGGTCTGCTGCAGTTGAACTGCGTTGACAGTGGATACAAAATTAAAGGATAATTTTTTGGCTTCAACTTCTCATAAAAGATGAATATTTCCCATAGCGTAAGCTAGCTTACGTAGATACGAGAGAACCTCTCGTAAGAGAACAGAAAATTTGACGCATCCAATAATTCACACTGCAGGACTGCGAGTCAAATCTTCTGACATAAGATTTAAAAATGACCAGAATTTCGTCGGACATAACATTTTTGTCTCAGATGGCCAAAAAAAAACAAAAAAAAACTGTTTGAACCCATCTTAAGTAGTGTTTGACTAGCATAACAGCACCAAAGACCACATTCAGATTGGGACAAGATAAAGGAGCACCTGGATTTAAACCACAATAGGGCAAAAGCTCATTCCCTGACCGGGAATTCGAACCCGGGCCACGGCAGTGAGAGCACTGAATCCTAACCACTAGACCACCAGTGAAGGTCTGCTTACCCTTTCCCATCAAGCCTCGCTGTGTGCCTCTACCAGATTTTGCAGCAACTGCTCAAGCAGGACCACTAAGACTTGAATTTTCCTCCACGAGAGGAGACGTCTCTGACCCTGGATAACAGATCTTCCACTGAGAAAGTGCCACAGGCTCTGTGATTCCTGGTTTTCACCCAGGCGGCCT
>JAQIUQ010007231.1:454260-469260 GCA_030378365.1 Hybognathus amarus | reverse complement strand
GATGCATTTGAATTTGAACCAGGGACCTCATGATCTGCAGTCAAAAACTCTACCACTTTGCTATACCCCTTTCTGGGAACAAGTTTAAAAGTGAGAGAAACAAATATATAATAGTATTTCTCAAATACAACAGAATATAATAAAAGAATGAAGTGAGGGGCTAGTTGGCAACTAGCATAACAGTACCAAAGGTCGCACTGGGACATGCTAAAGGGGACACTTGGATTTGAACCAGGGAGCTGTACCCCACTATACCCCTACCACAGTGCTATACCGACTTTCAGAAAAGCTTTTTCAATGAAGAAAAAAAATTCTGGAATTTTTTTAAATTCGTCTGTATAAGGTTAAAGAATGAAGTAATTGGCTTGTACGAAACTAGCATAACACCAAAGATAACATTCAAATTGGCACATGAGAAAGGGGGCACTCGGATTTGAACCAGGGACCTCTTGCTCTGCAGTGAAATGCTCTACCACTGAGCTATACCCCCTTCGAACAACATGTTTGAAAATGAGAATGAAAATATATAACAATATTTACTTCAAAAACACCGGAATATGGTAAAAGAATGAAGTGATTGGCTGGTTGGAAACTAGCATAACAGTACCAAAGATCACACTGGGACATGCTAAACGGGGCACTCGGATTTGAACCGGGGACCTCTTGACCTGCAGTCAAATGCTCTACCACTGAGCTATACACCCTTTCAGAGAACAAATCTGAAAGTGAGAAAAACAACATATAATAGTATTTCTCCAACTACACCAAAATATAATTAAAGAGTGAAGTGAGGGCTAGTTGGCAACTAGCATAACAGTACCAAACATCGCACTGGGACATGCTAAAGGGGGCACTCAGATTTGAACCGGGGACCTCTTGATCTGCAGTCAAATGCTCTACCACTGAGCTATACCCCCTTTCCAGAAACATGTTTAAAAGTGAGAAAAACAATATATAACAGTATTTCTCAAATACACCAAAATATAATAAAAGAATAAAGTGAGGGGCTAGTTGGCAACTAGCATAACAGTACCAAACATCGCAATGGGACATGCTAAAGGGGGCACTCGGATTTGAACCGGGGACCTCTTGATCTGCAGTCAAATGCTCTACCACTGAGCTATACCCCCTTCAAAGAACATGTTTGAAAATGAGAAAAAAAATTATAACAATATTTCTCAAAAACACCGGAATATGGTAAAAGAATGAAGTGATTAGCTAGTTGGAAACTAGCATAACAGCACCAAAGATCGCACTGGGACATGCTAAAGGGGGCACTCGGATTTGAACCGGGGACCTCTTGATCTGCAGTCAAATGCTCTACCACTGAGCTATACCCCCTTTCAGAGAACAAATCTGAAAGTGAGAAAAAACAATATATAACAGTATTTCTCAAATACACCAAAATATAATAAAAGACTGAAGTGAGGAGCTAGTTGGCAACTAGCATAACAGTACCAAACATCGCACTGGGACATGCTAAAGGGGGCACTCGGATTTGAACCAGGGACCTCTTGATCTGCAGTCAAATGCTCTACCACTGAGCTATACCCCTTTCAGAGAACAAATCTTAAAGTGAAAAAAACAATATATAACAGTATTTCTCAAATACACCAAAATATAATGAAAGAATGAAGTGAGGGGCTAGTTGGCAACTAGCATAACAGTACCAAACATCACACTGGGACATGCTAAAGGGGGCACTCGGATTTGAACCGGGGACCTCTTGATCTGCAGTCAAATGCTCTACCACTGAGCTATACCCCCTTTCAGAGAACAAATCTGAAAGTCAGAAAAACAATATATAACAGTATTTCTCAAATACACCAAAATATAATACAAGAATGAAGTGAGGGGCTAGTTGGCCACAAGCATAACAGTACCAAATATCGCACTGGGACATGCTAAAGGGGGCACTCGGATTTGAACCGGGGACCTCTTGATCTGCCAGTCAAATGCTCTACCACTGAGCTATACCCCTTTCAGAGAAAACAAATCTGAAAGTGAGAAAAACAATATATAACAGTATTTCTCAAATACACCAAAATATAATGATAGAATGAAGTGAGGGGCTAGTTGGCAACTAGCATAACAGTACCAAACATCGCACTGGGACATGCTAAAGGGGGCACTCGGATTTGAACCAGGGGACCTCTTGATCTGCAGTCAAATGCTCTTCCACTGAGCTATACCCCTTTCAGACAACAAATCTGAAAGTGAAAAAAACAATATATAACAGTATTTCTCAAATACACCAAAATATAATACAAGAATGAAGTGAGGGGCTAGTTGGCAACTAGCATAACAGTACCAAACATCGCACTGGGACATGCTAAAGGGGGCACTCGGATTTGAACCGGGGACCTCTTGATCTGCAGTCAAATGCTCTACCACTGAGCTATACCCCCTTCAAAGAACATGTTTGAAAATGAGAAAAAAATATATATAACAATATTTCTCAAAAACACCGGAATATGGTAAAAGAATGAAGTGATTAGCTAGTTGGAAACTAGCATAACAGCACCAAAGATCGCACTAGGGACATGCTAAAGGGGGCACTCGGATTTGAACCGGGGACCTCTTGATCTGCAGTCAAATGCTCTACCACTGAGCTATACCCCTTGCAGAGAACAAATCTGAAAGTGAGAAAAACAATATATAACAGTATTTCTCAAATACACCAAAATATAATAAAAGACTGAAGTGAGGAGCTAGTTGCCAACTAGCATAACAGTACCAACATCGCACTGGGACATGCTAAAGGGGGCACTCGGATTTGAACCAGGGACCTCTTGATCTGCAGGTCAAATGCTCTACCACTGAGCTATACCCCTTTCAGAGAACAAATCTTAAAGTGAAAAAAAATATATATATATAAGAGTATTTCTCAAATACACCAAAATATAATGAAAGAATGAAGTAAGGGGCTAGTTGGCAACTAGCATAACAGTACCAAACATCACACTGGGACATGCTAAAGGGGGCACTCGGATTTGAACCGGGGACCTCTTGATCTGCAGTCAAATGCTCTTCCACTGAGCTATACCCCCTTTCAGACAACAAATCTGAAAGTGAAAAAAACAATATATAACAGTATTTCTCAAATACACCAAAATATAATACATAGAATGAAGTGAGGGGCTAGTTGGCAACTAGCATAACAGTACCAAACATCGCACTGGGACATGCTAAAGGGGGCACTCGGATTTGAACCGGGGACCTCTTGATCTGCAGTCAAATGCTCTTCCACTGAGCTATACCCCCTTTCAGACAACAAATATGAAAGTGAAAAAAAACAATATATAACAGTATTTCTCAAATACACCAAAATATAATACATAGAATGAAGTGAGGGGCTAGTTGGCAACTAGCATAACAGTACCAAACATCACACTGGGACATGCTAAAGGGGGCACTCGGATTTGAACCGGGGACCTCTTGATCTGCAGTCAAATGCTCTACCACTGAGCTATACCCCCTTTCAGAGAACAAATCTGAAAGTCAGAAAAACAATATATAACAGTATTTCTCAAATACACCAAAATATAATACAAGAATGAAGTGAGGGGCTAGTTGGCAACTAGCATAACAGTACCAAACATCGCACTGGGACATGCTAAAGGGGGCACTCGGATTTGAACCGGGGACCTCTTGATCTGCAGTCAAATGCTCTTCCACTGAGCTATACCCCCTTTCAGACAACAAATATGAAAGTGAAAAAAACAATATATAACAGTATTTCTCAAATATACCAAAATATAATGATAGAATGAAGTGAGGGGCTAGTTGGCAACTAGCATAACAGTACCAAACATCGCACTGGGACATGCTAAAGGGGGCACTCGGATTTGAACCGGGGACCTCTTGATCTGCAGTCAAATGCTCTACCACTGAGCTATACCCCCTTTCAAAGAACAAATCTGAAAGTGAAAAAAACAATATATAACAGTATTTCTCAAATACACCAAAATATAATACAAGAATCAAGTGAGGGGCTAGTTGGCAACTAGCATAACAGTACCAAACATAACACTGGGACATGCTAAAGGGGGCACTCGGATTTGAACCGGGGACCTCTTGATCTGCAGTCAAATGCTCTACCACTGAGCTATACCACCTTTCAGAGAACAAATCTGAAAGTGAAAAAAACAATATATAACAGTATTTCTCAAATACACCAAAATATAATGATAGAATGAAGTGAGGGGCTAGTTGGCAACTAGCATAACAGTACCAAACATCACACTGGGACATGCTAAAGGGGGCACTCGGATTTGAACCGGGGACCTCTTGATCTGCAGTCAAATGCTCTTCCACTGAGCTATGCCCCCTTTCAGAGAACAAATCTGAAAGTCAGAAAAACAATATATAACAGTATTTCTCAAATACACCAAAATATAATGATATGAATGAAGTGAGGGGCTAGTTGGCAACTAGCATAACAGTACCAAACATCGCACTGGGACATGCTAAAGGGGGCACTCGGATTTGAACCGGGGACCTCTTGATCTGCAGTCAAATGCTCTTCCACTGAGCTATACCCCCTTTCAGACAACAAATATGAAAGTGAAAAAAAACAATATATAACAGTATTTCTCAAATATACCAAAATATAATGATAGAATGAAGTGAGGGGCTAGTTGGCAACTAGCATAACAGTACCAAACATCGCACTGGGACATGCTAAAGGGGGCACTCGGATTTGAACCGGGGACCTCTTGATCTGCAGTCAAATGCTCTACCACTGAACTATACCCCCTTCCAAAGAACAAATCCGAAAGTGAAAAAAACAATATATAACAGTATTTCTCAAATACACCAAAATATAGTAAAAGACTGAAGTGAGGAGCTAGTTGGCAATTAGCATAACAGTACCAAACATCGCACTGGGACATGCTAAAGGGGGCACTCGGATTTGAACCAGGGGACCTCTTGATCTGCAGTCAAATGCTCTACCACTGAGCTATACCCCCTTTCAGAGAACAAATCTTAAAGTGAAAAAAACAATATATAACAGTATTTCTCAAATACACCAAAATATAATAAAAGAATGAAGTGAGGGGCTAGTTGGCAACTAGCATAACAGTACCAAACATCGCAATGGGACATGCTAAAGGGGGCACTCGGATTTGAACCGGGGACCTCTTGATCTGCAGTCAAATGCTCTTCCACTGAGCTATACCCCCTTTCAAAGAACAAATCTGAAAGTGAAAAAAACAATATATAACAGTATTTCTCAAATACACCAAAATATAATACAAGAATGAAGTGAGGGGCTAGTTGGCAACTAGCATAACAGTACCAAACATCGCACTGGGACATGCTAAAGGGGGCACTCGGATTTGAACCGGGGACCTCTTGATCTGCAGTCAAATGCTCTACCACTGAGCTATACCCCCTTTCAAAGAACATGCTTGAAAATGAGAAGAAAAAAATATAACAATATTTCTCAAAAACACCGGAATATGGTAAAAGAATGAAGTGATTAGCTAGTTGGAAACTAGCATAACAGCACCAAAGATCGCACTGGGACATGCTAAAGGGGGCACTCGGATTTGAACCGGAGACCTCTTGATCTGCAGTCAAATGCTCTACCACTGAGCTATACCCCTTTCAGAAAACAAATCTGAAAGTGAAAAAAACAATATATAACAGTATTTCTCAAATACACCAAGAATGAAGTGAGGGGCTAGTTGGCAACTAGCATGACAGTACCAAACATCGCACTGGGACATGCTAAAGAGGCACTCGGATTTGAACCAGGGACCTCTTGATCTGCAGTCAAATGCTCTACCACTGAGCTATACCCCCTTTCAGAGAACAAATCTGAAAGTGAAAAAAACAATATATAACAGTATTTCTCAAATACACCAAAATATAATGATAGAATGAAGTGAGGGGCTAGTTGGCAACTAGCATAACAGTACCAAACATCGCACTGGGACATGCTAAAGGGGGCACTCGGATTTGAACCGGGGACCTCTTGATCTGCAGTCAAATGCTCTTCCACTGAGCTATACCCCCTTTCCAGAAACATGTTTAAAAGTGAGAAAAACAATATATAACAGTATTTCTCAAATACACCAAAATATAATAAAAGAATAAAGTGAGGGGCTAGTTGGCAACTAGCATAACAGTACCAAACATCGCAATGGGACATGCTAAAGGGGGCACTCGGATTTGAACCGGGGACCTCTTGATCTGCAGTCAAATGCTCTACCACTGAGCTATACCCCCTTTCCAGAAACATGTTTAAAAGTGAGAAAAACAATATATAACAGTATTTCTCAAATACACCAAAATATAATAAAAGAATAAAGTGAGGGGCTAGTTGGCAACTAGCATAACAGTACCAAACATCGCAATGGGACATGCTAAAGGGGGCACTCGGATTTGAACCGGGGACCTCTTGATCTGCAGTCAAATGCTCTACCACTGAGCTATACCCCTTTCAGAGAACAAATCTGAAAGTGAAAAAAACAATATATAACAGTATTTCTCAAATACACCAAAATATAATGAAAGAATGAAGTGAGGGGCTAGTTGGCAACTAGCATAACAGTACCAAACATCGCACTGGGACATGCTAAAGGGGGCACTCGGATTTGAACCGGGGACCTCTTGATCTGCAGTCAAATGCTCTACCACTGAGCTATACCCCCTTTCAGAGAACAAATCTGAAAGTGAAAAAAACAATATATAACAGTATTTCTCAAATACACCAAAATATAATGATAGAATGAAGTGAGGGGCTAGTTGGCAACTAGCATAACAGTACCAAACATCACACTGGGACATGCTAAAGGGGGCACTCGGATTTGAACCGGGGACCTCTTGATCTGCAGTCAAATGCTCTACCACTGAGCTATACCCCCTTTCAGAGAACAAATCTGAAAGTCAGAAAAACAATATATAACAGTATTTCTCAAATACACCAAAATATAATACAAGAATGAAGTGAGGGGCTAGTTGGCAACTAGCATAACAGTACCAAACATCGCACTGGGACATGCTAAAGGGGGCACTCGGATTTGAACCGGGGACCTCTTGATCTGCAGTCAAATGCTCTACCACTGAGCTATACCCCCTTTCAAAGAACATGCTTGAAAATGAGAAAAAAAATATTATAACAATATTTCTCAAAAACACCGGAATATGGTAAAAGAATGAAGTGATTAGCTAGTTGGAAACTAGCATAACAGCACCAAAGATCGCACTGGGACATGCTAAAGGGGGCACTCGGATTTGAACCGGAGACCTCTTGATCTGCAGTCAAATGCTCTACCACTGAGCTATACCCCCTTTCAGAGAACAAATCTGAAAGTGAAAAAAACAATATATAACAGTATTTCTCAAATACACCAAAATATAATGATAGAATGAAGTGAGGGGCTAGTTGGCAACTAGCATAACAGTACCAAACATCGCACTGGGACATGCTAAAGGGGGCACTCGGATTTGAACCGGGGACCTCTTGATCTGCAGTCAAATGCTCTACCACTGAGCTATACCCCTTTCAGAGAACAAATCTGAAAGTGAAAAAAACAATATATAACAGTATTTCTCAAATACACCAAAATATAATGATAGAATGAAGTGAGGGGCTAGTTGGCAACTAGCATAACAGTACCAAACATCGCACTGGGACATGCTAAAGGGGGCACTCGGATTTGAACCGGGGACCTCTTGATCTGCAGTCAAATGCTCTACCACTGAGCTATACCCCCTTTCCAGGAACATGTTTAAAAGTGAGAAAAACAATTTATAACAGTATTTCTCAAATACACCAAAATATAATAAAAGAATAAAGTGAGGGGCTAGTTGGCAACTAGCATAACAGTACCAAACATCGCAATGGGACATGCTAAAGGGGGCACTCGGATTTGAACCGGGGACCTCTTGATCTGCAGTCAAATGCTCTACCACTGAGCTATACCCCCTTTCCAGGAACATGTTTAAAAGTGAGAAAAACAATTTATAACAGTATTTCTCAAATACACCAAAATATAATAAAAGAATAAAGTGAGGGGCTAGTTGGCAACTAGCATAACAGTACCAAACATCGCAATGGGACATGCTAAAGGGGGCACTCGGATTTGAACCGGGGACCTCTTGATCTGCAGTCAAATGCTCTACCACTGAGCTATACCCCCTTTCAGAGAACAAATCTGAAAGTGAAAAAAAACAATATATAACAGTATTTCTCAAATACACCAAAATATAATGATAGAATGAAGTGAGGGGCTAGTTGGCAACTAGCATAACAGTACCAAACATCGCACTGGGACATGCTAAAGGGGGCACTCGGATTAGAACCAGGGGACCTCTTGATCTGCAGTCAAATGCTCTTCCACTGAGCTATGCCCCCTTTCAGACAACAAATCTGAAAGTGAAAAAAAAAACAATATATAACAGTATTTCTCAAATACACCAAAATATAATGCATAGAATGAAGTGAGGGGCTAGTTGGCAACTAGCATAACAGTACCAAACATCGCACTGGGACATGCTAAAGGGAGTCACTCAGATTTGAACCGGGGACCTCTTGACCTGCAGTCAAATGCTCTTCCACTGAGCTATACCCCCTTTCAGGCAACAAATATGAAAGTGAAAAAAACAATATATAACAGTATTTCTCAAATACACCAAAATATAATGATAGAATGAAGTGAGGGGCTAGTTGGCAACTAGCATAACAGTACCAAACATCGCACTGGGACATGCTAAAGGGGGCACTCGGATTTGAACCGGGGACCTCTTGATCTGCAGTCAAATGCTCTACCACTGAGCTATACCCCCTTTCAGAGAACAAATCTGAAAGTCAGAAAAACAATATATAACAGTATTTCTCAAATACACCAAAATATAATACAAGAATGAAGTGAGGGGCTAGTTGGCAACTAGCATAACAGTACCAAACATCGCACTGGGACATGCTAAAGGGGGCACTCGGATTTGAACCGGGGACCTCTTGATCTGCAGTCAAATGCTCTACCACTGAGCTATACCCCCTTTCAAAGAACATGTTTGAAAATGAGAAAAAAAAATATATAACAATATTTCTCAAAAACACCGGAATATGGTAAAAGAATGAAGTGATTAGCTAGTTGGAAACTAGCATAACAGCACCAAACATCGCACTGGGACATGCTAAAGGGGGCACTCGGATTTGAACCGGGGACCTCTTGATCTGCAGTCAAATGCTCTACCACTGAGCTATACCCCCTTTCAGAGAACAAATCTGAAAGTGAAAAAAACAATATATAACAGTATTTCTCAAATACACCAAAATATAATGATAGAATGAAGTGAGGGGCTAGTTGGCAACTAGCATAACAGTACCAAACATCGCACTGGGACATGCTAAAGGGGGCACTCGGATTTGAACCGGGGACCTCTTGATCTGCAGTCAAATGCTCTTCCACTGAGCTATACCCCCTTCAGAGCAACAAATCTGAAAGTGAAAAAAACAATATATAACAGTATTTCTCAAATACACCAAAATATAATACAAGAATGAAGTGAGGGGCTAGTTGGCAACTAGCATAACAGTACCAAACATCGCACTGGGACATGCTAAAGGGGGCACTCGGATTTGAACCGGGGACCTCTTGATCTGCAGTCAAATGCTCTTCCACTGAGCTATACCCCCTTTCAGACAACAAATATGAAAGTGAAAAAAAACAATATATAACAGTATTTCTCAAATATACCAAAATATAATGATAGAATGAAGTGAGGGGCTAGTTGGCAACTAGCATAACAGTACCAAACATCGCACTGGGACATGCTAAAGGGGGCACTCGGATTTGAACCGGGGACCTCTTGATCTGCAGTCAAATGCTCTACCACTGAGCTATACCCCCTTTCAAAGAACAAATCTGAAAGTGAAAAAAACAATATATAACAGTATTTCTCAAATACACCAAAATATAATACAAGAATGAAGTGAGGGGCTAGTTGGCAACTAGCATAACAGTACCAAACATAACACTGGGACATGCTAAAGGGGGCACTCGGATTTGAACCGGGGACCTCTTGATCTGCAGTCAAATGCTCTACCACTGAGCTATACCACCTTTCAGAGAACAAATCTGAAAGTGAAAAAAACAATATATAACAGTATTTCTCAAATACACCAAAATATAATGATAGAATGAAGTGAGGGGCTAGTTGGCAACTAGCATAACAGTACCAAACATCACACTGGGACATGCTAAAGGGGGCACTCGGATTTGAACCGGGGACCTCTTGATCTGCAGTCAAATGCTCTTCCACTGAGCTATGCCCCCTTTCAGAGAACAAATCTGAAAGTCAGAAAAACAATATATAACAGTATTTCTCAAATACACCAAAATATAATACATAGAATGAAGTGAGGGGCTAGTTGGCAACTAGCATAACAGTACCAAACATCGCACTGGGACATGCTAAAGGGGGCACTCGGATTTGAACCGGGGACCTCTTGATCTGCAGTCAAATGCTCTTCCACTGAGCTATACCCCCTTTCAGACAACAAATATGAAAGTGAAAAAAAACAATATATAACAGTATTTCTCAAATATACCAAAATATAATGATAGAATGAAGTGAGGGGCTAGTTGGCAACTAGCATAACAGTACCAAACATCGCACTGGGACATGCTAAAGGGGGCACTCGGATTTGAACCGGGGACCTCTTGATCTGCAGTCAAATGCTCTACCACTGAGCTATACCCCCTTCCAAAGAACAAATCTGAAAGTGAAAAAAACAATATATAACAGTATTTCTCAAATACACCAAAATATAGTAAAAGACTGAAGTGAGGAGCTAGTTGGCAACTAGCATAACAGTACCAAACATCGCACTGGGACATGCTAAAGGGGGCACTCGGATTTGAACCGGGGACCTCTTGATCTGCAGTCAAATGCTCTACCACTGAGCTATACCCCCTTTCAGAGAACAAATCTTAAAGTGAAAAAAACAATATATAACAGTATTTCTCAAATACACCAAAATATAATAAAAGAATGAAGTGAGGGGCTAGTTGGCAACTAGCATAACAGTACCAAACATCGCACTGGGACATGCTAAAGGGGGCACTCGGATTTGAACCAGGGGACCTCTTGATCTGCAGTCAAATGCTCTTCCACTGAGCTATACCCCCTTTCAAAGAACAAATCTGAAAGTGAAAAAAACAATATATAACAGTATTTCTCAAATACACCAAAATATAATACAAGAATGAAGTGAGGGGCTAGTTGGCAACTAGCATAACAGTACCAAACATCGCACTGGGACATGCTAAAGGGGGCACTCGGATTTGAACCGGGGACCTCTTGATCTGCAGTCAAATGCTCTACCACTGAGCTATACCCCCTTTCAAAGAACATGCTTGAAAATGAGAGAAAAAAATTATAACAATATTTCTCAAAAACACCGGAATATGGTAAAAGAATGAAGTGATTAGCTAGTTGGAAACTAGCATAACAGCACCAAAGATCGCACTGGGACATGCTAAAGGGGGCACTCGGATTTGAACCGGAGACCTCTTGATCTGCAGTCAAATGCTCTACCACTGAGCTATACCACCTTTCAGAGAACAAATCTGAAAGTGAAAAAAACAATATATAACAGTATTTCTCAAATACACCAAGAATGAAGTGAGGGGCTAGTTGGCGGCTGTGGCATGACAGTACCAAACATCGCACTGGGACATGCTAAAGGGGGCACTCGGATTTGAACCGGGGACCTCTTGATCTGCAGTCAAATGCTCTTCCACTGAGCTATACCCCCTTTCAGAGAACAAATCTGAAAGTGAAAAAAACAATATATAACAGTATTTCTCAAATATACCAAAATATAATGATAGAATGAAGTGAGGGGCTAGTTGGCAACTAGCATAACAGTACCAAACATCGCACTGGGACATGCTAAAGGGGGCACTCGGATTTGAACCGGGGACCTCTTGATCTGCAGTCAAATGCTCTTCCACTGAGCTATACCCCCTTTCAAAGAACAAATCTGAAAGTGAAAAAAACAATATATAACAGTATTTCTCAAATACACCAAAATATAATACAAGAATGAAGTGAGGGGCTAGTTGGCAACTAGCATAACAGTACCAAACATCGCACTGGGACATGCTAAAGGGGGCACTCGGATTTGAACCGGGGACCTCTTGATCTGCAGTCAAATGCTCTACCACTGAGCTATACCCCCTTTCAGAGAACAAATCTGAAAGTGAAAAAAACAATATATAACAGTATTTCTCAAATACACCAAAATATAATGATAGAATGAAGTGAGGGGCTAGTTGGCAACTAGCATAACAGTACCAAACATCGCACTGGGACATGCTAAAGGGGGCACTCGGATTTGAACCGGGGACCTCTTGATCTGCAGTCAAATGCTCTTCCACTGAGCTATACCCCCTTTCAGAGAACAAATCTGAAAGTGAAAAAAACAATATATAACAGTATTTCTCAAATACACCAAAATATAATGACAAGAATGAAGTGAGGGGCTAGTTGGCAACTAGCATAACAGTACCAAACATCGCACTGGGACATGCTAAAGGGGGCACTCGGATTTGAACCGGGGACCTCTTGATCTGCAGTCAAATGCTCTACCACTGAGCTATACCCCCTTCAAAGAACATGCTTGAAAATGAGAAAAAAAATATATAACAATATTTCTCAAAAACACCGGAATATGGTAAAAGAATGAAGTGATTAGCTAGTTGGAAACTAGCATAACAGCACCAAACATCGCACTGGGACATGCTAAAGGGGGCACTCGGATTTGAACCGGAGACCTCTTGATCTGCAGTCAAATGCTCTACCACTGAGCTATACCCCCTTTCAGAGAACAAATCTGAAAGTGAAAAAAACAATATATAACAGTATTTCTCAAATACACCAAAATATAATGCATAGAATGAAGTGAGGGGCTAGTTGGCAACTAGCATAACAGTACCAAACATCGCACGAAAAAACCACACATATAACAGTATTTCTCAAATACACCAAAATATAATGAAAGAATGAAGTAAGGGGCTAGTTGGCAACTAGCATAACAGTACCAAACATCGCACTGGGACATGCTAAAGGGGGCACTTGGATTTGAACCGGGGACCTCTTGATCTGCAGTCAAATGCTCTTCCACTGAGCTATACCCCCTTTCAGAGAACAAATCTGAAAGTGAAAAAAACAATATATAACAGTATTTCTCAAATACACCAAAATATAATGATAGAATGAAGTGAGGGGCTAGTTGGCAACTAGCATAACAGTACCAAACATCGCACTGGGACATGCTAAAGGGGGCACTCGGATTTGAACCGGGGACCTCTTGATCTGCAGTCAAATGCTCTTCCACTGAGCTATACCCCCTTTCAGACAACAAATATGAAAGTGAAAAAAACAATATATAACAGTATTTCTCAAATATACCAAAATATAATGATAGAATGAAGTGAGGGGCTAGTTGGCAACTAGCATAACAGTACCAAACATCGCACTGGGACATGCTAAAGGGGGCACTCGGATTTGAACCGGGGACCTCTTGATCTGCAGTCAAATGCTCTTCCACTGAGCTATACCCCCTTTCAAAGAACAAATCTGAAAGTGAAAAAAACAATATATAACAGTATTTCTCAAATACACCAAAATATAATACAAGAATGAAGTGAGGGGCTAGTTGGCAACTAGCATAACAGTACCAAACATCGCACTGGGACATGCTAAAGGGGGCACTCGGATTTGAACCGGGGACCTCTTGATCTGCAGTCAAATGCTCTACCACTGAGCTATACCCCCTTTCAGAGAACAAATCTGAAAGTGAAAAAAACAATATATAACAGTATTTCTCAAATACACCAAAATATAATGATAGAATGAAGTGAGGGGCTAGTTGGCAACTAGCATAACAGTACCAAACATCGCACTGGGACATGCTAAAGGGGGCACTCGGATTTGAACCGGGGACCTCTTGATCTGCAGTCAAATGCTCTTCCACTGAGCTATACCCCCTTTCAGAGAACAAATCTGAAAGTGAGAAAAACAATATATAACAGTATTTCTCAAATACACCAAAATATAATACAAGAATGAAGTGAGGGGCTAGTTGGCAACTAGCATAACAGTACCAAACATCGCACTGGGACATGCTAAAGGGGGCACTCGGATTTGAACCGGGGACCTCTTGATCTGCAGTCAAATGCTCTTCCACTGAGCTATACCCCCTTTCAGACAACAAATATGAAAGTGAAAAAAAACAATATATAACAGTATTTCTCAAATATACCAAAATATAATGATAGAATGAAGTGAGGGGCTAGTTGGCAACTAGCATAACAGTACCAAACATCGCACTGGGACATGCTAAAGGGGGCACTCGGATTTGAACCGGGGACCTCTTGATCTGCAGTCAAATGCTCTACCACTGAGCTATACCCCCTTTCAAAGAACAAATCTGAAAGTGAAAAAAACAATATATAACAGTATTTCTCAAATACACCAAAATATAATACAAGAATGAAGTGAGGGGCTAGTTGGCAACTAGCATAACAGTACCAAACATAACACTGGGACATGCTAAAGGGGGCACTCGGATTTGAACCGGGGACCTCTTGATCTGCAGTCAAATGCTCTACCACTGAGCTATACCCCCTTCAGAGAACAAATCTGAAAGTGAAAAAAACAATATATAACAGTATTTCTCAAATACACCAAAATATAATGACAAGAATGAAGTGAGGGGCTAGTTGGCAACTAGCATAACAGTACCAAACATCGCACTGGGACATGCTAAAGGGGGCACTCGGATTTGAACCGGGGACCTCTTGATCTGCAGTCAAATGCTCTACCACTGAGCTATACCCCCTTCAAAGAACATGCTTGAAAATGAGAAAAAAAATTATAACAATATTTCTCAAAAACACCGGAATATGGTAAAAGAATGAAGTGATTAGCTAGTTGGAAACTAGCATAACAGCACCAAAGATCGCACTGGGACAT